>JANZYN010000205.1:0-26146 GCA_025583755.1 Cordyceps tenuipes
CCCCCCCCCCCCCCCCCCCCCCCCCCCCCCCCCCCCCCCCCCCCCCCCCCCCCCCCCCCCCCCCCCCCCCCCCCCCCCCCCCCCCCCCCCCCCCCCCCCCCCCCCAACATACCATTTGCTGACCCGGCCGAGCGGACCAGCGACGGCCGGTGGGAACATACTCGCCCAGAACAGGGCGTAAAGGGCCACGGAAAGCCTCATTGTGATGATGATGGATCCGCGGCGGCGACCAGCGCAGCGTCTCTTGTCTGTGGATTAGGGCGAGGTGTGTATATGCGAGCAGGGTTCGGCGGCGGTACAGAGCGAGAGGATGCAACAAGTAAGATACGGTGATGTCGATGTGGTTGGTAGGTATTATGCTTAGTCACGAATGGAAAAGAAAGGACAAACGACAAACGGTCGAAAGGCAAGATGCGGTAAGATGAAGGAATGAATCAAGGCGGGTAGGACGGGACAAACAAGACTGAGTGAGTGATGGGCTACCCGCGGGCCAAACGGAGGAAGAGGGAATGGAAAAGAGCAGAAAGGGAAGAAGGAGAAATGAAGAACGGTCGAGGCAAGTAGGGATGTATTAGGGAAAAGAGAGAAATGGGACAAATGAGCGTGCAGGCAGAGGGGTGTGTGAGTGTGAGCGTGAGTGTGAGTGTGAGTGTGAGTTGAGTGAGTGTAAGGTAAGCGTAAGTGTGGTAGGTGTGAGAGGAGAGGAGAGGAGAGGGCGGGAGGGAACTGATTGTCGGACAGATGGTGGATATGCCTGCTGGGAAATTCATGTCTATATCGTCGGCGCGTCTCGAGAAGAGGCGTCTTATTACTGTCCAGTCATTTTGGGTGAGTCCTGCAGGTGGTGTTAGTGGTGGTACGGGATACTGGATGAGGTGAGTGAGTGACGATGAGGCAGGGCCGGGTCTGGGGAGGAAAGGGGAAGAAAATAAGATTAAATATAAATATAAATGTAAAAATTAAAAAAAGAAGAAGAAAGACAGGCCAAAGCGCCAAGAGTCTTTTCCCTGGCCATCCAACGACGAAGACCAGATGAATGTCTGTCTCTCTTCTCTGCAGGTAGCCATCCGAACAATTCCAAGTACCTTTGTACCTACCATGTCAATCGGTACCCATCAAGGTTAAAACCCCGGCCGCCCACTAAAATATTTAAAATCTCCGGGCGGCTACTCATGCGTCGCAGATTCGCGCCGTCCTGTCCAACCAATCGCCACTCCGTCAAACCCCGGCCCCTCCCTCCCTTGTCACAACTCTTGATCTCCAAGCGCCCAACATCTGGTCCAAGATTTTTATCATATCTTCTGGATGGATGGATCCTGCTCCCTCTTCTGGTTTCTCCCGGTTTCTTTGTTTCTTCTTTCCCCATTGGCTCCTATTCCGCCACCCTCGCCGCCGTCTGTTTGTTTGGACAGCGACCAACCAACCAACCTCCTGACCATCAAGCGTCCCCCCAGTCCCAGTCCCAGTCCACTCCATGCTCCAACACAGGCGTGTCCGTTTTCACGGTCCAGAACGGTCTACTCTTCGATTCCTCGACATTCTCGTCATCCATGGCCTGCCCCGTCCCTTCGTGGCTACACATCGTCACACACCGCCGGTCCCACACTCGATTCTGCGTTCCACCGTATACGCTGCCGCGCTCTGTATTTATACACACCATGTATACAAAAGTGTTACTGTACAAGCCACCGATATCCATCCCGTAAATACATTCTTTCTGGTGCGCCCGGATATCCACGTTCAACAAGATCGGTCCTAACCGCTCTGCGACTGCACCAGTACACCTTTGCCATGTAGCCTTGACACCTGCACGCCACACCCAACGGCCGCGGCCGCCGCCAAGTAGGCACCGGTACGTGCAATCACGGTTATTGCTTCGCCTGAAACAGCACCGTTTGCCTTCTTCCTGGTCCCGACCCTGTAATTAATCTCTCCCACCATCGTGACTCCTCGTGGCCGCTAGCCCAGCCCGTCCAAATCTAGCGCTCAGCCATTCGTGTCCCCTTCCCCCATCATGACCAGACACCACTCCTGCCCCCGATGCTGCTGCGGCCCCCTTTCGCGCCCGCATCAAGGCCAGTATCGTCTGTACATGCTGGATCGAATCATGGTGGTGCATCTCGAGATACGCGTCCAAGGCTGCGTCGTCCGGCCACGGCCATGGCAGCCCGCGCTCTGCGATCGCGCTCTGCACTTCACTGCCAACAGCAGGCCCTCCCAGCCTCGGCTCACCCAGCAGCCGGAACACGCACAGCAACTCCGAAAAGTCAGCCGACTGCGGCAACTCGTCCAGTGCGACCAAGTCTTGCACCAGATCTGCTTGGCCCCATTCTCGTATCAGGAAGAGAAGCAGATTCTTCATCTCCTGGCATTCGCCCGCGTACCCCATGCTCAGCATGTACTCCAGCGCGTGCTCGCTTCGAACCACGTCATTTCTCGATAGCATGCGATCCAGCGGTGATATGTAGCTGTCACGCGCCCCCCTTTGGTACAGAACTTCTTCTGCCTGCAGCTTGGCAAACTCGGCTTTCATGAACTCCACGAGTGACTTCAGCGTGCCTGGGACACAGGGCGCGTGCCCTTCCCCCCCCCCACCTGACGAAACTCTGTCCTCGTTGAAGATGAGAGCATCGTATAGGATTTGTAACGGTATCCTTGGCGAGGACACAAGTTCTGACCCCTCACTTTCTTGCAAAACTTTGAGCAAAGGGCGCAAATCGTACCGTATCAGCCTTCTTAGGCTCTTGTTCAATTCCGTAAAATTGGCCAGATTCAATCTGCCGGCCCGGTCAATCCGTTTTGCAATCGCAATGATGAGCTCCACCTGTTCGGATGCAGACATTCGCAGCGCCGAGTGATGCCTCGAGGCGCCTTTCAAAATGGCTCCCCAGACCAACGAAGCCCAGCGCGAGCGCTTGTCACCAATACGCGCCTCCACCAGGGCAATCGCTCGCTGCAGATTCTCCCACCCGCAATAGTCATCCCGCCTCGAAAGCATACTGACGTACGCAGAGAAGAGCCCCATGCCAACCCGACGCAGTGCAGATCGTTCAATCTTGGTAGCACATAGACTAGAAATATCCGGGTCCAATTGCGCAGCGGTTTTTAGATAGCGATGAGCGGTATTCAAATCAGGCGCATTCGATACTAGAATGGATAGGCAGGAACCGCTGGAGAGAATGTCTTGTTGGCGCATCTGCTCGTAGAGTTCCTCCACGCTCGGCGGTCGAGATTTTGCCCATTCAATATCCGCTAGATTTGCAGCTCGGTAAGCGGGAAAATTCTGTGCCTTGTCGCCGGGGAGGAGCTTGCTAGTCGGCGCGACCTCCCTCAGCGTGAGCTTCTCAAACATGGCCGCATACTCATTCACTCCAGGGACAGCATCCTTCTGCGGAGGGTCATTGAATCGACCCCACGCTTCGTATGCGTCTCGCGTGGCACGGATGGACGCCTCCCACGTGCTAACGTTTCGACTGCCCGCAAGCGTGCGCTGCTGTATTGTCGGCATTCCATTGGGTGCCATTCCCTTGAGTATATCCAGACTGTCATCGACTTCGAGCTTTGCGAAACCAGCCTCTTGCATCAGCATGCCTGCCTCGACGGTTCGACTCCAGTTGGCTTCGGGTTCCGTCATCTCGTCCATGCCATCTCCAGGCGTCAGATACGGTGGCCAAGACGGTGCATGCAGAAGCGCACTGTGTTTCTCGGCTTCGTTCTTCGGCATGCCTGCAAGCGTTCTCCGGATTGCACGAAAGCCTTTCCCAGATACCTGCAGCGGCTGTCCAAACGTCTCCGACATTGAGAGTAGCATGCGTTGGGCTTCCCAGAAGTAGGCGTTGGCAAGAGGTGACTGCTTTGTGAACAAATGCGGTTCGGGTTGGAAAATCTGCAGCATTCTGTTGAAAATTCGACAATAAGTCACATATTTCTTCGCCGGGTCGCCTTTACCCATGAAAGACTTCATGTGGCTAGATGCTGCTTCTGCCAGGTCAACTAATAATCTCGGCTCTGTGCGAGCCATGTGTTTCTCTAGCAGTGACAGGATTTTGACATAATTCGGCGATGTAGCAGAAGATGTCGAACTCCAGTTTTTGCCAGACAATGCGTGGTCCAGCTTGAAGCGTTCAATGAGGCTTCGGAGGGTCGGTATGTGGCGCAGCGTCGAACTCGGCCGTAATAAAAAGAGCAGCACATAGAATGAGATAGGGCCATCATATTCCAACAGCCTCTGGCAACGTCTATCGTCGTTTTCGCTCGTCAATATATTTGCGTATGACCTCAAGGCATTCGTTTCCAGATGATGCTTCTTGTTAAGGTGCTCGATCCTTTGCTGCATCTCTGTTTCGGTCGGGAGCAGCTTCAACAGCTGGTCATCTTCTGTAGTTCTGTTTCTTGCTCGGTTCGCCAGTATCAATTGTGCTAACACAATCGGGATCGATGTTAGGCGTGACTGTGCTACTGTAAGCTCCCAGGTCTCAACATTCTGATCGCGCTCCAGAATGCGCGTCAGGAACCGCATGGGGGCAAACTCCTGCCCATCTGCATGCTGTAACCTCGGTTGTCCCCTTTTGAGAGATGTAGAATTTGGGTTGATTTTGTCAACTTTGTAATCTGTATCTTGTATCGTCGTGTCCGTGCGATCGGTCGAGGTATTCGCAGTAGCGGGTGCAGAGGCAGACGGCCAAGCAAACCTAGTCGACTCGGCTGCTGCACATCCCGTATCGTCATACGGGTATTCTGAGCTTGTTGTATGAAATCTTAATAGAGAATTGACGCATGATGGGCGAGCACGACTCTGTTGTGCTGGGTTAGACGGTGTTGCATCGTCAGCATTGCGAGCAAACTTACCCTCCCGCCTTGTATCGACCCGGGGGCGCGCGGCAGCCTTCCGCGGACATTCCATGCCGCCCTTCGAAACATTCCTCTTCATTTCGCCACAGAAAGTACTTTGCAGGCAATGCGCAGTACTGTGGCCATCGAAGGTTTTGCAAAAGGGATGCGCTTCTTCCAAACAGAGGTCGCTGGTTGAACAATTGGGGATAAAAATACAGTGGGGCATTTCTTAGTACTTGGTCACCAACGAAATCCAAAGTAGCATCTATCTGTACAATCAAATTAAAGCATCGAGCCTCGGTCTTATTTTATATACAATTTGTTACCAGAGTTAGATGAAATTTTAAATGTACACTGTAGTCAGACTCCAAGAATGACAGCGTGTTTTTAGCGCCTGAGTAGCAACATGCAATAGTGCGTCCTCGAATACTCAATATTCCTTTTATCCTCTCTATGACTGTTCTTCGGGCTTGGCCGCGGCTTTTGACTCTTCCTCCTCCTTCTTTTCTTTTCGCTTCTGAACAACCTCCCAGTTGTATACTCGCGCCGTGGCGACCTCCATCGTCTGCGCGCGCCCGAGTAGAATTAGTACCATGGCCCCAGCCAGTCCCAGTGGGTGTCATGTTGGGCGTTGCTCACCGTGATCTGCTCGCGTATAAAGTCTGAGTCTTCCTCGCAATTTGAAAGACTCGTCTGGGCCGCCTTGAGCTTCGATTCGAGAAGAGCTTGGGCTTCGTCGATGGGGTATGAGAGCATGACGTTGGCCTTGGCACGGCGTTAGCATCGGTACATGGGCGATCTCGGTCTATTATGTTTTCGTCTTACTCCAAGCCAAATGTAAACTTCGTCCGTTGGTGGGATATTGGCGCGCGCGTACAATGTGTCGTTGAGCTCGAATGTCGTCTCGATTGGTTCGGTTTCGTCCTTTAACGATCAGCGAAGGCTGCTTCAACATGCGCACTAGACTTACCTTGCGCAACTTCATGAACTGCACGGTGTCTAGCGTTTTCTGAATATCGGGAATCTTATCCTTGAGGCCGGCCATGCGCTTTTGGAGGTTCATTTCCATAAACTGGTATTTGCTGGTCGCAAGGTTAGCACCAATGCTCCTACAGGCCGAATCGTCCTCTCCGCCGATGAAAAACGGTCGCCGATGGCTGTTGCATATGTAATTCCGCATTCACGTACGATATCAGCTCCTGAAAGCTCTGTAGTGTGCCTTCGACCTCGTCGCGTGACGAGACATAGTCCTCAACCTTGTCGACGAACGGCGCAGTGGGAATTCCTCGGGGGTTCGTCGACGCTGCCTTCTCGCCACTGGGCAATATTAGTATTCGAGACTCATGATGCAGCTTGTACTTGATATCCTTACGCTGTAGCAGGTTGCTTCGCTTTCGTCGCCATAGTTGACGTGTGATTGTGCTTGCAAGATAGAAAGAGTTGGGAGCTTCGATTTGGCGTTGCCTTTGCTGCAAAGTGGGCTGCCCAACTGGGGGAGGGGTACATCCAAGAAATGCGGTGGGGTGGCTTCACCAAGCTTCATCAACAGCGCAGTTGGCCAGATAAAGGGAACGTCGGCAGGTTGCAATACAGAAAATTAGGGTTACACAGCCCGGATCGATTCTTCTAGAGATGAATATTGACATGGCAGAGACATGTGGCTGACTGGTCTGTTTAGACGATTTTGATGTAGCCAAACAGCCGTTAGATTCTTCAGCTAGACCTGAGCAGAGTACTCCGAGTGTGCCATGCAATAGAGAACTCATTCGACGAAAATCGCACGCTATTTTTATTCTCATTTCTCATACATTTAATACAGCAAGATGACACCTTGCTAAATCAGGCCGCCTTTGTAAGTTGCGGGAGCAGGCGCTGTCCAAACAAGCTTGCTCCGGCCCATCGACTTCCTACTACCAGCGAGACAGACAACCAGCAAAACAGAGCCCCAGCTTCGGGAGCGTATCACTTGGCTTTGTCATCGTTCTTCGACACCGCAATGTCCGCTCCCTCCGCATTGCCCTCGTCCTCCCAGTCGTCCGGCGCATGCTCGTCCCAGTTGTCCAGCTCCTCCTCCAGCGTCTGCGATGGTGCGCCGCCATCCTCCACGATGCCTGTCTCGTGGCCCTCGCCGAGCTCCAGGTCGCCGGCATCCTCGCCCGGGACCGCGGTATACGTCTTCCTCTGGCGTCGGCGCTCGAGCATCCGCCGGTGGTACCACGAGCACAGCCCGATCCCGAGCAGGCTGCCGAGCACGTTGGCGGCGATGTCGTAAATGTCAAAGTCGCGATCGTTGGGCAGGACGCTCTGCAGGAACTCGGATCCCACGCCGAGGATCAGCGTACACACGGCAAACGTCATGTTTATCGTCCGGCGGCGGTTCGTGTCGACGACCCAGTAGAAGACGACGGTGAGGAGGAAGAATGTGAGGAAGTGCAGCAGCTTGTCGTTGATGAGGTGGCCGAGCTGCAGCTTTGTGAGCCCGGCATAAGCTGCTAGGAGGAGCAGCAGCAGGAATACACCTGCGAATGTGAAGCGGATGCGCATCTCGTCTACACGTCGGGGGCTCCGCTTGTCGGGTTGCTTCGATGATCGGAATTCTGTCGCATTGATTAGATCGGCTGCACAATTGTTTGCGACGTTGAGTGACCAGCCGATTCGAGGAAGAATTTCATATCATGGACGTGGTAAGTTGAGTCAGCAACGGCCCGTTGGAGCCACTGAAAGAGCATGGCGTCACCAGACGCCACATCACCCGTTTTGCCTTGGTATTAAGGTTGGCGGTGGCGGTGCTACACATATTATGTATGCTGCCTATTTGCTTTCAACACCAAGGTATTCTCATGACTATTTTCAGTGTAAAACTTGAAACCATCTTCTAGAAGATGTCATTCAAATTTCCCTGCAATCGGATTGTCTTTCATATGCAGTAATGCTCGGCGGTCATCTGTCCTTTAACCCATCAAGCTACCCTGTAGGTCCCAAGTACCTGTCTTGCTCACAAGCTTAGCGTCCTCCAACAGCCTGGTTCCTCACCATCTTCCTCAGCGACGAACAGAATCAAGAGGCAGCAAGAACAAAATCATGGGTTTATAGAAACCAGAGCCCTCTCTGCAAGTTCACGTCCAAATGAGATAATCAAAACCAAACCTGTCAACACCGCCCTCCCAGCACCGCACCAGCGCACGCCCGCCAAGATGGCATCCAGGACCGCCTCGCCGTCATCGCTGTCGCCGTTCCTCATCCTCATCGGCTCCTTCTTCGCCTGGAAGACATTCCTCCTGCTCCTCTCCTACGGCAGCGCCCTTGTCGGCCCCGACTACGACACCTCCACGTCCCTCCTCTTCTCCCTCCTCGGCGCCCCTTCGTCCTCCTCCTCCTCCACCACCACCACCCTCGCCGGCCGCCTCACCCGCTGGGACGCCATCTACTTCGTGCACGGCGCGCGCCTCGGCCACGTCTACGAGCAGCAGTGGGCCTTCAGCCCCGTCCTCTCCCTGCTTCTGCGCCAGCTCGCCCGCCTCCTGCCCTGCCACTGCTCCCAGCCCGAGGCCGTCGCCGGCATCGCCCTCGCCCACGCCTCCCACCTCGCCGCCGCGCTCACCCTCCACCGCCTCACCGCGCTCCTCGTCGGCAACGACGACGCACGCACGCCGCTGCTCGCCGCGCTGCTCTGCGTCCTCGCGCCCGCCGGCGTCTTCCTCTCCGCGCCGTACGCCGAGGCGCCCTTTAGCGCGCTCTCCTTCATCGGCGTCTGGCTGCTCGCCGCGGGCTACCGCCACCCGCGCGGGTCCCCCCGGCGCGCCGCGGCGGTCCTCGCGGCTGGCGCGGTGCTCGGTCTCGCCACGGCCGTCCGCTCCAACGGCCTGGCGAGCGGCCTGCTCTTCGCGGTCGAGGCGCTCCAGGCCGCCGCGGAGTTTGTCCGCGCGCCGGCCGGGAAGCCCGTGCTGGCGGCCGCCGCGGCGGGACTCGGCGGCATCCTGGTCGCTCTCGGGAGCGTGCTGCCGCAGTACGTCGCGTACACGATATACTGCGATGGCGGTGCCGTGACGCAGCTTCGACCGCCGTGGTGCGACAGGACGGTGCCGAGCATCTACAGCTACGTCCAGGATGTATACTGGTAAGTCTCGCTTTTACGCCCTCCCCGCCTCCCCCAGGAACTTTTTGAAGCCAAAAAGGAAGAAAATTACGTCTCGTGATTCCGTGTTCTTGCTCGCTTGCTTAAACGACCCCCTAGGAACGTCGGCTTCCTCCGCTACTGGACGCCCAATCAAATCCCGCTCTTCCTCCTCGCCGCGCCTGTACTCTCGCTCCTACTTGTCTCCGGCTGGCAAGTTCTACGAAGCCCGGCGGCGGCGGCCGGCATGTCGTCGTCCATCCAGGCCGACCACCGCACGCTGCTGCGCACGCTGGCCGCCAGCCAGGCCATTGTCGCGCTCCTTGCCCTCACCAGCTACCACGTCCAGGTTATCTCGCGCCTCGCGTCCGGTTACGCCGTGTGGTACTGGTGGATCGCGGCGTGCTTGCTCGATGCCGACCGCCGAGCTACAGGGCGTGCGGCCGTCGTCTTTATGGTCATGTATGCGGGGATACAAGCAGTGCTGTTTTCTACTTTCTTACCACCAGCGTAGCTGGGCAAAGAGGCGTAACGCACGGGACGCAAAGTGAGAACAGAAGAAAAGGAATGTAATTTCTAATAATAAACTCGCTGTATTATACCAACTCCATTACACATTGTGCAAGCATGTGCTATCCAAAACTCAATAGTTCACGAAAGGATCTAGCCGCAGACAGCGCACATTCAGTCTATGCACCCTGTTGTGCGCCAAGTGGTGTCGCTGTCCAGCAGTCATCTTCTTATCAGAGGTAGTCATCCTCAGAGTCGCTCTGATCCCCAATACGGATTGCCCGCCACCGGCGGTCTGTGAGGTCCTGGGCCGCTGTGCCTTCGCTTTCCGGATCAACATAGCCGCTGCCGCCGGCAATGCTCAGCGCCACCGGCAGGAAGACGAGGGCGTGCAGGGCCGCGAAGACGACGAGTGAGAGCCACACACGGAAGTAGTAAATCTCAAAAATTTTGGAGCGTGTAAACGCTAGCACGAACACGCCCAGCAGCTTGGTGACGGTGATGCCAGAAAAGACGGAGCCGCCAACGTTAACAAGCGCCGTCCATGCGCGCACGTCCCGTCCGCGTAGGGCATTGGTGTTGCTCTCAAGGACGGTGCGTGAGGGAAAGGTGAAGGCACGGGCAATGTGGGCGCAAAACTCGACTGAAATACCAACGCAGATGATGAGGTTGACGAGGGACACGGCGTTCAGGGACACGCCAAACACGGCCATGGCGCCCATGATATCGACGACACTCATGACAACGGTGACGGACACGACGGCGGCAGTGAGGACGGAGCCGAGCAGGACAGAGGCCACAACAAAGATGATGCCGACCGCCGCGGATAAAAGTCCGGCCGTGAGGGGGATAATGCTAAGATACTGGTCAAAGAATATATAAAACACGCTGTATGGGAACACGTCGGCACCAGTCCGCTCCGAGATCTCCGACGCTATGCGGCGTGCGGACGAGTAGGCGTTGATGAAGTCTTCCTGGCTGCGGAGCGGCGTGTGCGCGGTTCTGAAGTGGCTGGCTTTGATACCCGTGGCGGCTTGATCAAGTACCACGGCTTGACCATAAGCAGCCTTGCCTCCAAGCGGGCACTCCTCATCCGCATCGCTCTTCAGGAACTTGTCGAGGTACTCCAAGAATTCGTCGTCTTCGGGCATACCAGACAGGCTAGTGTTCCAGGCAGGGTCTCTGTCGGCGAAGCACGCCGATCGACCTCTTTTACAGCACGTCTCATATGCTGGGTTTAGCCACAAAAAGAAGTCATCAATCCAGCTAGCAGTGGGTGATGCAATATATGACACATTGGGCCTGCGTCTCTCCATTTCCAGAGTGTTCGTCAGCGAGAGTTGTTGGCAAGAGGTAAATCGTGAGCACAGCTCTTGTTGCTCGGTCCTTTGCGCGACATTATCTCTCGCGACGAAATAAACAGGCGGGCCAACGCCAAAGTACGCGTACATGTCGTTAAAGTACGGGATGAGATACGAGCCATCAGGGATGGCAACTCTCTGATCAAGGCCAATCTGCATCGTGGGAAGCAAGGCTATCGCGGCAGCAAACATGCCAAGGAAGACGGCCACGATGATGACCTTGGCTTTTCTCGCAAGGATGGCGGTTGAGTAGGTGTTCTTTATAAACACCTGCAGCATGCTCTCTTCATCGACATCTGACGCTCGGCCCGTGGCGTATCCATTGCCAGAGCTTAGATATACCCTGGCCGTCTTGACTTGCCACCATGGCCACAGTTCGCAGCGGTAGTCTTCGACCCGTAACTGGTTAAGTGCAAGAAACGACACAAACATCGTCATTTGCAGAATCGCATTCACAAACACAGCACCAGCCGCGTATGCGGCAAAGTTGCGAACAGCGGGCATGCCGACAGCAGCACCGAGTGCGAAGGCAACAGTCTCCGTCAGAGCAGAGAACAAGATGGAAGGTCCCATTCTTCCAAGTGCTCGCGCGACTCGCTCTTCGACTACCTCATCAGGGCAGCTTAGATTCACTCTATCCAGCTCATGGACGATAAGGAAGATGTTGTCGACACCGACTGCCAGCACAATAAAGGGAATGACTTCAACAATGATTAGAGTGGCCTTTAACCCTACCCAAGAGAAGAACCCGATTGACGCGCAGATGGACATGAGCACAATAAGGATGCCAACCAGCCCGAGCGTCACCTTTGATTCCACCAAGAGCACGGCCGGGTTGCGGAAGATGTGCTTCAGCGGCGTGCCCAACGCCAAGCATGCGTAGATGAACATGACGACATAGCTGATAACGACAATCTTGGCATCGGTATTTGTCGACTTGTTCAATTCCTGTTCAAGACTGATTTCAGTGTTGAAAGAAAGTCGGAGGCCGCGGTCAGCTGCATCTTTTTGGACTTGCAGAAGCTTGTCTCGCAGGGTATTCTCCCAGTCCACGGCATGCGCAAGTTCGGGAGTGCCTCCAGGGGCATTGTTCACTACCCAAGTAACAGTGATGGCCTTGGCTTGCGCAACATCGGAATCGTAGCCGCCAAGAATCATTTCTGGTTCGATGGGCTGGCCGAAATCAGGGCGACATTCGACTGGGCTCTTGGCGCAGGCACGAAGCTCATCTTGCCATGTCTCGCGTCCAAAGCCACCTTTGGAACCCCAGTACGCCGACACTGACTGAATGACGCATGCGTCGTTTGTCGGCTTGAAGCAAAGATCCCGGAGGTACTTGCCATAGGTAGGGCTCTCGAGATTTTGAATGCTCCTTTCGACACCAACCCACCACCGAAGAGTATCATAGCTGAGAACTGGAGATGGTCCGTCAGAGGCTGTGTCATTGACGAGGAAAGCCTGTTCGGCACGATAGAAAGGGCCAAAGTTGTCATCGAAATATGCCTTCTCCTGCGCTGCGGCCGAGGATGGGCTAACCCAAAGTCGAGCAGGCTCCTTTTCCAGGTCAAAGTGAACCCAGCCGGCACTCAAGATCGCCACAAGAACCAAACAAATAGTGATGGTCAAGGCAGGGGCACCTGCAGCGTAAAGCCCAAGCTGGTAAAAGGCTTTATCACATCGGTCATTTAGCCAATATCGTTTGACAGGGCGATCACGCATGGCCTCGGATTGAACCGGGCCACCCTCGTCCTCGTCGTCGCTGTGGAAAGCTTCGTGCAGAAGCCTAGTCCGCTCAGCTCGTCTCTTGGAATACTTTCTCCACGCAACATGTCCAGACAGGAGCGCGGCGAGAGCAAAGAGCATCACGCTGTAGACGAAGATGGAGGCAAATGACAGGCAGGGCAACGCACCAACCCGACACGAGTGAGATTCCTTGACCTCGGGAAGGTTGGGGCAAACTTCAGGACAATCGACACAGACGCAGCGATAATCGGGGTCCTCATCATTGCACTTTTTGGGCTTCATGTCCAGCGGACCCATTGCCGGGTCCTCGTAGGTTCGCGGAAAGTTGATTTGAAATGGGGATCCGGCGAAGGGCTTCTTGTCGCCGAGGAATTTGAGGAAGGCCTTGTACTCCTTGGCACCTCCTCCGATGAGGTTCATGGCTTTCGAGTTTGCGCCGCCAAATTTGACTTCCTTACAGCTATCGTAGAAGCCAGCGCCATATTCGTCCGAGATGAGGTGGTCGAGTTCAGTAACGAGCAGCTTGTCCCCTTTCTCAGCAGCACTAGTGACGTTGACGAAGAGCGACTGGTCTGGAGAGCAAGTAAACTTGCAGAATGTATTGAAGAAGTTGTGTTTGCAAGCCGGACAAGAGCCGATGAGGGTATTGGGTGTTCCGAGTTCGGATTTAAGGGCTTTGACCTAGAAAGTGTTAACAGTGTTTGGTTCAAATAGGAGGGCATTGCATTTTGTCTTGAAGCTTACCTGCGGTAAAGTGCAGCAGACTGGTCCCTCGCGCCATTCCTTGCCACAGAGGTCGACTAGCTCGCTCCGAAGCTCGGCCTCGGGGTCCTCGGCGAGACCATTATCAACACAAGGCAGCTCCTTTCCGAAGAAGCTCTGCTTTCCGCATTGCCCACGAAAAGCGCAGCGTCCATGCTCGTGCTTTGGTGTGTATTCTTGGGCGCTGACCAGTGCGGTGCTGATGGTGACGACGGCAGCGAGCCGGGCAGTGACAGCGTGATGACGCATGGCGAGTCAACGGGGCGCTCGGAGGCGCGGTGCTTATGTAGAAGTTGCAGCCAGCTGCGTTCTATGCGGTTTGAAGCAAAAAGGCCAAAGCGTGAGCAAGGGAAGATGGTGGTATAAAGTAAAGCTGTGATGGTGGTGACGGAGGGAGGCACGAGGCGGGTGGGGAGTAGGTAGATGGAGATGGAGAGCTTGAGTTGCTGTCGCGGCGAGAACATGCAGTGTGATGCCTTATGATTTCAGAAGGGGTTAGCGAACTTCTTAGCGTCAGAAGCCAAGGCAGCTTCCCCAATGCGTTTCTGTGGTGGGCCTCTTGGGGGCCTAGCCAGGTACAGCATCCATCAGTCCCCCAACAGTAATGAATAATCTTCCTGAAGGATACTTGGTTGCTGTTGCTTTTGCTTGAGAAAGGGGGGGATACAGCGCAAAAACTAAATTTCACAAAAAAAAAAAATAACCCGCGTTATTCCTGCCCTGACACGCCCGGAAATTCTCGAGACAAAAGTGGCTGGGAGACGTCCACGCCACAGCCGGCCGGCAGCCGCCTGACAAGCTACCTTGAATAAATACTTATGGAGCTACCTTGTACAAAACCTTGACGTAATACATGTCATCACACACCAAAAAAATGCTGAACAACATAAATTTCCCAGCTTTGCCAGCTCGGATGTCTCATCACTACTCACAGATATTACTTTCGAGTATGATTGTACATGTCGCATCACAGCTGCGACATTAGACCTCACACCATATAATATATACCTGTACATGTATATTAATTAGCGCTGTGCATCCATCATACCTACACTGCGCTTGTCAACCGTCGTCATCCGTCACCAACCATCAACCATGATCCTCAAAGATAACAGCAATACCCTTCAATATCACGGTGTACTACCTCTCAGCGAAGAAACCGCCTGAGAGCATCTCACAGAATTTTGCTGGGCGTCAGTCGTCGTTCTTGGTTGCTGCACAATAGACTTACCCCGCACGTGATTTTGCAGCAAAATAGCTGCAGGCCGCATCAGTCTTCGTTTGCTTGCTCTTCTGATTGTGTTGATCAACGAGCCTGAATCTCAGATACCATGCCCTCATTCCCTCTCGCCACTCGCTTTATATTTTTCGCTCTCTATCTACCGTAGAATCTTCATCTACGCTAGTTTCTTTAGCTGTTTTTGCTTCTCAGCTTTCCCGGTTTCCATCGCACAAACGTGAGACATGGCACCATGCCTCAAACCGAGCGCAACGAACCCTTTTTACAAAGACTTGCGGTTTGTTGAGTCACTAAAAATATCACCTTGGCCGCGGAGTACTGACCTGATCGTCCATGTAGGAGTCTTTTCGACCTTTGCTAGACGAATCTGTGGTCAGAGCTGTAGCAAGTGACTATGAGCTATACAAAAAACCTGGGTTTGCCGCGGCCACCGAAATTCTGCAAAACCTATCCGAAAATGTTGTCGCTGAGGAGAATAGCGGCTTTAATCCTTGCGGCATTATTGGGTTCCAGGACATCGAGAGCCAGGACGCGGTAGATTCGCAGACGCTCACATCCGCAACCAGCCTCAGTCAGCACCGCTCTGGCAACCAGGAAACAAACTCAACCAGTTCCGCATCGACGTCTGATCCCGCCGACGCGACGTGGGTAGCACCGCGGGTGACTTCATTCAACGATGACAGCAAGGAGGATAAGATTCTCCAACTGCATGCCATGTTTCCCGAACTGAAGACATTTGACGTCGAGTATGCACTCAAGAAGTACAATAATGATTTTCAGTCTGCACTGGACCATTTACTAAACATGCAATACTTGGAGGAAACCGGGCAGCAAACTAAGGGTATTGATGGGTTTGTCCAGCTCAAGGAAACCCAGAAGCGCAAGGGAAAAGGAAAAGGGCGCAAGCGAAGAGAGCCCTCGCCAGACACAAAAAATGCTGTCCCCGCAGAACTCATCCGTGAAGCCAAGGGTACGCTCATCAAGCCAAGGAACCACGGGAATGGTCTGCTAACATGAAGTCAAGAGCAATCAGACATCGGCTATATTGCAGAGCGGTTCAATCTCACGTTTGATTCCGTCTCTGAGACGTACTATGATCACCGTTGCTCGTCCCCGGAGACGGTGGTTGCGCTCCTGGACCAGCGAATTTCGCAGGAATCCAGCCTCGCCGATAATGACTCTCTACCAGAGGATATCACCATCTTGTCGCGCAAGTACAAGCAAGTCCCTGAAAATTACCTCCAGGCCATCGTCGGCGCGACCAACTCCATCATGCCCTTCTCCGATGACCTAGCTCAGCTCGTCAACAAACACTTCGCTCGGTCCAAAAAGAACAAAGGCCAAAAGTTAATGCTTGGCAACATCATGACGCCACTCCCCCGTGACGAGATCGAGGGCTCGACTTCTCCCAGTCCTTTGGGATCGCCCAACCGAACCGCGTGGGCTCTCTCCCCTACGAAGCCCGCAGCTGCTTCCTCGCCGCTTGTCGGCGTCACCAGAGGTGGCGGCAACTTTGCAGACGCCGTCAAGGCCTCGCAGTCCCTGCACCACGCGCGGCGCGAGGCCTCCGCTTCGGCCGCCCACATGCACCGCAAGGGGGCCTCGCACGGGCTCTACCGTCAGGCGGCCGCGTACTACGCCGAACAAGCCCGCGGGCACGCACGCGACGCGCATGCGGCGACGGCTGCCGCCGCTGATCTCCTGGTCGAAGAGCAGAGCCACGGGCGCAGCATTGATCTGCACGGCGTCTCGGTGCGGGATGGCACGCGGATCGCGCGCCAGCGTGCGGCGGAGTGGTGGGCGCAGATGGGCGAGTTCAAGGCCCAGGAGGCCAGGACGAGCCCTCTGGCCATCATCACGGGACTCGGCCGCCACAGCGCGGGCGGCGTCTCGCAGTTGAGGAGATCCGTGGCCGCGGCTCTCCTCCAAGACGGCTGGAAGATGGAGGTGGGCACTGGACAATTCATCATCACCGGGCGGCGCTGATGTCTTCGTCTTCGTCTTCTTCTTCTCGTTCATTTCTGGTTTAATATTTTGGAGAATAATGATGGTATGTTCATAGTGATGTTTGAGAAAAATACCCGGTGGAACCTCTTGTCGAGTCTGCTTTTGCATATCCCAGCAGTATAGAAATGGTTTGGTTTGCGTGTGCTGCAGTTGGAGGACGGTCATGACCGTTGCCATTTTTTCGAGTGTCACATTGCATATTGAGATCTTGATTTACAGCTAATGAGCATTTCTGGGGGAGGGGAATGGAATCCTCAACGTCTCTCTTGGGATATCGTCAACCCGAGATGCTGCGACGCTGTCGGTAACACTTGCATATAAATTGTCTTGTTAATGTTTAGAATAAACCCATTTGATCAAGGCAGCAATATAGAGCTTAGTACTTGGATGGTACACAGTTTATTCTAGTATATTCTGGAGGGCAAAAAGTTACTATCCAATCAAGACCTGTGTCTCGTCGAAAAAAACACAATTCACTGCAAGGCTTTGGCACAGCGTTCCCAGTGACCACGCAATGTAATGAGAGATGTAACCGCCATGGCGATACCGACCTGCCCTGTGTGAAAATCAGACAACCCGCAGAAATTCGCCGGGATAACCATATCCAGCGCATCATTGACCATCTTGAGCGTCAGCGTCCGTATCTTCGCCCTCGTCTCCCGCGCCGCCTCCGCCTTGTCCCGCCTCCTCTTCCTCTCCGCCTCCCGCTTCTTCCTCTCCGACCCTGGTCCCTTCTTCTCGCTCTCCGCCTCCTCCTCGCCGGCGCCGCCAAAGTCCGCCCCCGTCGGCACCGCACGCTCCGCCCACAACCGCATCACCCTGCCCCCGCCCGCCAGCACCATCGCCGCCAGCGCCGCCAGCCAGCACGCCTGCGCCTGCCCGTTGATCCGACGCGTCTCCTCCGCGCCGAACACGGCCAGGCCCGGCAGGCGCGTCACGTCCGGCAGCGTGACCGTCTCCAGCAGGCCGTACACGCCGAGCAGCGAGCCGGCGACGACCTCGAGCAGGTCCTCCACGCCGGCGCCGGCGCCGCCGGCGAGGCGCTGGTACTGCGCGTAGCTGCTGTGAAAGGCACGCAGGAACCAAAAGGTCCGCAGTGCGCGCCGGGTCACGTTGAGCCAGTCCTGCAGCGCGACGAAGGCGAGCCGCGTGGCGAGGAGGCGGGCGCCGGAGGCGGAGGGCTGCAAGAGGGCGAGCAGGCCGTGGTAGGAGGTGAGGATGATGGCGCCGGCTTGGAGCAGCCGCATCATCCGTTCAAGGGCGACTTTGAAGAGCGAATGGGTCAGTGATGGTCAATTGGCATTCAGAGAGACAGCGATGGATGTAGATGAGAGGGCATGGTTTGCGCGCATCCCATGGTGGGACATACAGATATCAGCTCCGAAGGCGATGAACGTTTCCAAAGTCTTGGCCATGTTTTTTTTTGTAATTGCTGAGGTTGATGCCAACTTGCATGTTGGGATCCGATGCGGACAAGTGAGACTGAGCCCCCTAATAACTAATAATAATCTTTGGGCTCGGCTGAGCGAGTCCGCAGATCCCGCGTTTGGCCCACTCTCTGGGGGCTGGGAGAAATTACTGATCAAGCTTCTTCGTAGTTGGGGGTCAGTATAATCCTCGCCAAGAGTGTCTGGTCTCGAGAGCAGAAAGATAGAAAACGCAGCCAGCAGAGATAAATCCCACCCGATACCTTCAGATTTGTAACAAGTAACATTGATGACATGGTAAAATAGATACAGCCGCAACAATGTGCGGGTAGGTTGCGCAACAGCGCTTCACCCGATTGCAGAACCTCTAAAATCTCGCTCAAAACCCTCTTCTACTTCGAACTATTACAACTATTGACCAGGTGACAAAAGTTTGCCCTCAGCACGCGCGGTGCGGGGCAGACCACCAGCGAAAGCCTGGCCACCGTTCTGCTCGGCAAACTTGGCCATGCGCGCCTCCAGCTCCGGGCGGAAGTGGCGAATTAGACCCTGGATGGGCCAGGCAAAGGCCTCTCCCAGAGCTAGGAGTTGTGTTAGTGTCTGTTATTGATACAGGGAGCGTAATTTGTCAGATAACTTACCGCAGATAGTGTGTCCTTCAACCTGCTTGGTGAGCTCCTGGAGCATGTCAATCTCACGCTCGCGGCCTTGGCCCTTCTCGAAGCGAGACATGATCTGCTCAGTCCACTTGCTGCCTTCACGACATGGAGTGCACTGGCCGCAGGACTCGTGACGGTAAAAGTGGCTGAGGCGGCTGATGGCGCGGACAACGTCGGTGCTCTTGTCCATGACGATGACGGCCGCCGTACCCAGACCAGACAGACTGTCCTTTAGGGCGTCAAAGTCCATCAATTGATCGTCGCAGACGCTCTTGGGGAGGATGGGGGTCGAGGAACCGCCAGGGATGATGGCCAGCAGGTTATCCCAGCCGCCACGCACGCCGCCGCAGTGCTTGTCAATCAGCTCGCGGAGGGGGATAGACATCTCCTCCTCGACGGTAACAGGGTTGTTGACGTGGCCGGAGATGCAGAAGAGCTTGGTGCCCTGGTTACGCTCGCGACCAAAGCCGGCAAACCAGTTGCCGCCACGACGGCAGATGGTTGGCGCGACCGCAATGGTCTCGACGTTGGCGACAGTGGAAGGGCAGCCAAAGAGACCGACAGCGGCCGGGAACGGGGGCTTCAGACGAGGTTTGCCAGGCTTACCCTCGAGAGACTCAATCAGGGAGGTCTCCTCGCCGCAGACGTAGGCGCCAGCACCTCGGTGGATGAAGACGTCAAAGTCATACCCGGAACCACACGCGTTCTTGCCGATGAGACCGTCCTTGTACGCTTCGTTGATTGCCCGCTGGAGGACCTCGGCCTCATAGATAAATTCGCCGCGGATGTAGATATAGGCGGCGGTGGCGTTCATGGCGCGGCCGGCGACGAGGCAGCCCTCGATGAGCTTGTGCGGGTCCTTGCGCATAATCTCGCGGTCTTTGCAGGTTCCGGGCTCGCCTTCATCGGCATTGACGACGAGATATCGCGGTTTGTTGTCCTTGTCCCAGTCCTTGAAGTTCATGAAAGACTGCAGACGCATTGGTCAGTTTTGTTCGAGCGGTCGCATCATCAATCTCCACAACCGAAGCTGCCGCGCTACAACGTACCCATTTCAGACCCGAGGGGAAGCCAGCGCCACCACGGCCACGGAGACCAGAGGCCTTGACCTCGTTGATAATCCAATCGTGTCCCTTGAGAATAATTTCTTTCGTCTTGTGCCAGTCGCCCATCTTCTTCGCGCTCGCAAGGTCGGCCGGGAATCGTCCGTACAAATTCTGGAAAATACGGTCCTGATCCTTCAGGCCGCCGTAGGTGCGCTTGGGGGTGCCATCCTGGACGGTAGCCAATCCTCTCACGGCAGTCCGTGAGACATTGACGGCCGTCTTGGGGGCCGCTCTCGTGGACAGCATGTTGTTGGCTTCCGTTGACCGGTTTGGGGGTTGAAAGACGTGCGTGCGCTACTTCGATGGGCGACCTTGCAACTAATCTGAGCATCAGAAATGCAGACGATGTGGTTGGCCAATCCGAGCCACATCTATGACTAAGCGTTGGAGTTAGCGAGTACCCCAGAAGTCACCCAGTTTGCTGTGGATATCTTGTACTGCCCAACAAGATCAACTCGCCACCCTTTTGAGTTGTCGCTAGGCCAAACTTGGACTTCACTTTCAAGCACCAGGCATGGAGCTTACTTATTCCACTCCTCGTGAACTCTAAGCTTTGCCCCTCGCCACGCTTCTCATAGCAATTTTTTCTACCTGACAAACAAATATTTTCCGTCTCTAAAGATACAATTCTCATCAAGCCTCCAGAGAGAGTTTTGGTACCAACCATGTCGAACAAGCGCCACTCGGTCCTGCCCGCGATTGACAGATCCGGCCCCAAGCCCCCAGTCAACTTTTCGTCCTCGCTCGTAATCTCCGACAATGCCATTCTGCAAGGTACACACTCAATAACTATGCAGTCTGAAACTGTTATTCACCCTCGCTGTCGCTTTGAGTCCAATGACGGCAGTGTTCTGATCGGACGACGCTGCATCATTCACGAGCGAGCTCACATTGGGGCCCGACCCGAGAACCCAGAAACTGCCAGTGTAGGAGGTGTTGCTGTCGGTGACTATGTGCAGATAGAGGTCGGCTCCGTCATAGAATCTGGCGGAACAGAAATTGGCGAGGGCAGCTTGATTCAAGTCGGAAGCAAAATTGGCAGCGGCACCAAGATTGGCTCGGTATAACCATTCGATTCCTTGCATGGATTCGCGACAGCTAACGTAGGACCAGAACTGCACAATATCCCCAATGTCTGTTATTCCTCCCGGGACGACATTACCAGACTACACCGTTGTCTTTTCGAACGGCACACAACGAACGGACCAACGCGACGCATCCGAATTGAGGAAACTAGGCATGGTGAAGCAAATAGCTGTCCTACGACACATGATCCCGAGCAACCCGGACAAGTTCAAGTGAACAAAAGCCAGCGCACCTGTATTTCCACTAATTATTTGTCTATACAACTCCAACCAAATAAGCACACGGGGGTTTTCACAATTAGTGTGACAGGGCATTTTCGAAGAGCTTCCGCAGCTGGTCACGCTCCGTCTCCAGCTCCTTGGCAAGGCCAGGCGCGAGCATCAGCACACGAGCCTGAGGCAGTGTGCCCTCGACCAGGGCGTCGATGTGCTCGCTGCCGAAGCCAAGGTCCTTGATACCGCTCGGCTGGTCGCCGAGATCGGCCAGGAACTTGGTCAGCGCTTCGGCCAGGACCTCACCGGCGCTCTCGCGCTTGACGTTTGAGATGTCGACGCCAAAGACTTCGGCGGCGGCAAGATGGCGTTCGGGATTGGAGGCGCCGGTGAATCGGAAAACGGCCGGTGCCGAAACGGCGACGGAGACGCCGTGGGGAATCAGCGGTGCTGGGAGGTCATAGCCAGCATGTCTATAGCCAGCAGGGTTTTGTCCAGAGATCGGGTAGGACATGCCTAGATGTTGTTTATCAGATGCCGCGCCATCTCCTATATACCTAATAGTAGCAATACGTCACTTACCATGGCAAAGATGGACACCCGCGTTTCCGAACCCAACACCGGCCAGCGTAGCGGCAAGGAGCATTTCGGTCTGGGCTTCAAAGTCGTCCGGATCCCTGACGGCACGGGGGAGGTACTTGACGGTGGCGCGTAGGGCGTGGAAGGAGAAGACGTCGGAGATTGGGTTGGCGCCCTGGTAGGCCGGGCGCAGGATGGGGTTGGCCGGGCGGGGAGTGCGCTCGGTGTACGGGATGGCGGTCCAGGACTCGAGCGAGTGGCAGAGGACGTCGAGGCCGGAGCTGGCCTTGACGGCGGCGGGCATGGTCCTCGTGTTGAGGGGATCGCAGATGCCGAGGGTCGGCTTGAGGTTGCGGTGAGCGACGCCCGTCTTTGCCTTTTTCGAGACGAGGTCGAAGATGGCGGTGCCGGTGGTCTCGCTGCCGGTGCCCGCCGTGGTGGGCACCGCGATGAGCGGCTTGAGCGGCTTGTCGACGGGCAGGCCCTTGCCGAGCGGCGCGTTGACGAAGTCGAGAAAGTCGGCGTCCGGGTAGCAGGTGTAGAGGTTCATGAGCTTGGCGGTGTCCATGACGGAGCCACCGCCGACGGCGAGGAAGGCGTCTGGCTGGTACGGACGCGACCAGGCAATGGCCTCCTTGACCCTGCAGGTGAGGGACGGTGATTAGCGACGGCTGGGTTCTCGCTGCAACGGGACGGGACGTTGTGTGTGTGTGTGTGTGTGTTGAGGGGGGGGGGGGGGTGCTTTTTCTCTTACGAGCTGTCCTTGGGCTCGACGCGGACGTCGGAGAAGACCTCAAAGGGGACGCCCTCGCGGGTGAGGCCTTCGACGACCTGCCTCATGGCGTCGAGCTTCTCGACGGTGCGGTCGGTGACGACGGCGACGCGCTTGGCGCCGAGGTTCTTAAAGTCCATGCCGACCTCCTGGGTGACGCCGGGACCGAAGCGGATGGACGAGGCGGCCATCTCAAAGGCGTACTCCTTGAGCGTCTCCGTCTTGGTGGGAGTGGCATAGCGGCGGTAGCCGGGCTGGGCGGGCCGGGGCAGGACGGCGGGCTGGGACTGGTGATAGCCCGGGTTCGAGTGGCACGGGCACGAGGGCGGGTGCGTGTACTGGATGGTGCGAAGGAGGCTGCTGGCGCGGACAGCCGCCTGGGGAGCGGGAGCGGGAGCACGGATGCGGCGGTCAGCGGCTGCGTGTCTGATGATGGCGGTGATGATGGTGACGCGGGCAGCGGGCAGCGGGCGTGAGACTGCACTGACAAGGGAGGGTAGCTTACATTCGGCACGACTCGGATGGGAGCGACCATTGTGATTGCGGAGCGAACAATGAATGAATAAACGGACGGGTGATTACGTTGGGTCTGTGTTTGCCAATTGATCTTTGTTGTGAGCGTATCAGAATGTCTGTTTTGATGAAGAGCTCTGCCAGTGTCGGCCCAGACAGAGAAAGGTGAGGGGAGCCGGCCGAGTCAATGTCGTTTGCAGTGCGTTCAGTGGCTACTAGTGTCCAGTGTCTTGAGCCTTTGCCTCGGGTCTTGCATCGTTACCCCGGATTCTTTTTTTAGGGGCTGCTTGTAGCGGGTCAGCGCACTGGAGCACCACGACGATGACAAGTTTGTGCCAGCTCTGGTGTGTGTGTGTGTTGGATAATGCGAAATTGATTTTGGATTCTTTTCGTGTTCCTTTTTTTGTTCCTTTTTTTTTTTTTTAGGATTTTTCCATCTTTTCTTCTTTTTTAGATGACTTTTCGTTAACTTTGTTCCACAATTCCCATCATTCACGCTTCATCACCGGCCCGTGGCACCCGTTATAGCCGCTGGTGGAACGTACCTACCCTAAAGTCTTCCATCCTGACTTGTACCAGCTTTTGTGATGCCACATCGACCTGAAAGAAAAATTCCCGAATAAGCCGGGGTAAAATTGGCACACTGTACCCGCGCTCCTTCCCGTGTCTCGGGTAGTCATGCCTACTAAGCTTCCAAAGGACAAGCTAGAAATGAAATTCAGGGCTGGCGGCGTGGTTGATAAAGCTCCGAGTGGCTTCCCGCTAGCATTGACCAACGACCATGAGGTCTCATGACACGGCCCGATGTGCAACAACCCCGAGCAAGAGCCACCATGATCAGACTTGCAAATGATCAATACGCCAACTACTAGTCACACCTACCCACCTTGATATGGGAGGCATCACCAGCCAGGCTGCTTAGCTTCTCCACACATCAACTCGGCGAGTGATCGTAGCAAACGACTGATGTTACACGGTTGCGTACACCCTCATTGCTTCCCTAACACCCACCTAGTCGTCATTCTTCTCTCCAACTATGATAAAAAGACCTTGGTGCGTGCCTTTCCTAGCTGCTTCACTCTTGCCCACTACTTGACTCCTCTCAACCTCTTTCCCCTCCTCTCTTAGACCCGACGTCAAGCCCTTGCCGCCACCAAGTCTACCCCCACCAAGCCTACCACAATGGTTCTCATCAGGACTGGGACCAGATCAGATGGCATTCGGATGAGAGTGCGTGAGGCCATTCCAGGACTTCGCCTCGGAAACTTCAGCCCTGGAAAGCTCAACTCTATTACCGACGTGCCGGGCGTGTTGGTCAATGTCACCTCTATTCGCTCCCAAGACCAAAACGTCAACACCGGACTTACCACGATCCTTCCAAGACGAGACTGGTACAAGTACTGCTGCTTCGCTGGCGTATTTCGCTTCAATGGATGTGGCGAGTTGACGGGGTCTTACTGGATAGATGAGACTGGCCTTCTCACATCGCCGATCCTTCTGACATCTAGTGCCTCCGTCGGTGCCGCTTACGAGGGAATCTATAAATACTGCTACCGCTATCACCAGGATGAACGAGGAGAAATGCCTCTATTTATCGTCCCTGTTGTCGGAGAGACGTATGACGGCTATCTGAGCGACCTGAACCGTTTCCCGTTGACGCCGGAGCACGTCGTTGGCGATATCAAGAATGCAACTTCCAGCGCTGTCCCCGAAGGGTGCACCGGGGGCGGAACCGGTACCATCTGCCACAAATTCAAGGCTGGTACCGGGTGCAGTAGCCGAGTTGTCAGGGGCTTCGACGAGTCGGGCAACGACGTCGACTACACCGTCGGCGTGTTGGTCCAGGCCAACTACGGAGACTCTCAGTCGTTCCATGTCGGCGGCGTCCCCGTCGGAGCGATCCTCAAGGACGAGCAGGACGAAGCGGAGAGAAAAACCCAGGACGAGGCCGACAAGGAAGTTCGCAAGGACGGAAGCATCATCATCGTCATCGCGACAGATGCGCCACTGCTGCCCATCCAGCTGCAGCGACTGGCCAAGCGCGCCACCGTCGGCCTCGCCAAGGTCGGCGGCAACGGAAATAACACCTCTGGCGATCTTTTCCTGGCCTTCTCCACCGCGAGCAAGATTCCGTACCAGGAGGTCTCCATGTCCGGCCGTCCCTCGCGCACCGTCGACCCGCTGCGGCCCAGCCCGATGTCGGTGCAGATGACGGACAACGATTCCATCAACGGCCTCTTCCAGGCGGCGGCGGACGCGACGGAAGAAGCAATTTACAACGCCATCTTCATGGCGACAACCATGACCGGGTTCAAGGGCAGGACGGTCCAGGCTGCGGATATTGGCAAGATAAAGGCAATCGTGGAGAAGCGACTGTGATGGGAGGCTCACGGGTATGAGTTGGAAGCTGTTTTGGTAGCACTGGCATCTACAGGTGCATGCAGCTCGAGGTGGTTGGGGCACGGCCGCATCATCAACGGCTCGCATCACCTAGCACGTCTTTTTAGAGTGAATAGAAGCCCGAAATCGGGCACGTAACCTACCCCGAGCCAAGTTTGTCCTGACATCCATAGCCATTCTTACCAGAGCAAACACCACAACATTGGTCCGCCACATCTAGACATGCACACGGTATCTGAACAAGGCCACGACATGTGCCAATGAAAATACCGATATCAACTAAACCTCAAGGTACAGAAAATAGCGACAAAACGAAAAGAAACAAACAAAAAAAAAACAGACTATTACATGTACCCAGACGCCAGCATGTGTAGTATACTCCCTAGCAGCTTTCTCCCAATTTTCGCTTTGTGGTATCTTTTGCGTTCCATCTTGTTTTTTTTGTTTTGCTCGCCTCAGTCCCAAAGAGCCGGTTCCTTTTACCGTAGTCCAATCACAGACATCTCCAGCGTCCATACGCGTCGGATCCAGACCTTGAGGTGGCCCTCGACGCCATCGACATTGTCCAGCTCGATGCCCTCCCACCAGCATCGTCGGGCGGGTTTGCGCCAAAACAAGAGCAGCTTCTGAGCCATACCCATCGCGTTGTTTCCCAGGTCGCTCCCCCGAATGTCACTTCTCAGTCGGGTCAGCGCCAGGCTGCAAATGACGGCCTTGTTGGGCTCGCCGGCTCTATGACCCCAGCAGTCGTCGTGGTTGAAGCCTCTGCAACCAGTTAGCCTGTCTGGAACATTTTCTGCGCTTGCAATCGGGGCAGGGGGG
>JANZYN010000206.1:0-25952 GCA_025583755.1 Cordyceps tenuipes
ATAAGTTTATTAACTATAATTAGTATACTATTATAATATACTTTAATTATAGGTCCTTTTAACTTTAATAATTTAATAATAAAGTCTATTATAATAGTTTATTATACTTATTCTAGTAGTAGTATTAGTTATAGTTCTCTATAAAGTGTATATTATACTACTTTAACTTTATTATAGATATTATAGTTCTTAATAACTTCCTATATAATCTTTCTACTTTTAGGGAAGTTATATAATCTTCTTAATCTATTAATTGTTTTCCTTATACCTTAATGTCTATATAATAGGTACTTATATATTTCCTTAATAAACTACTTCTAAAGTATACTAGGAATATACTAACGTTTATTAAATAAGTAGTTATTCCTACTCTTAATTATATATAGTTTTATTTCTTAATTATCTAGGTAGCTATTATTCTTTATATATAATATAATATATTATATCTATATTTTATCTAGTTTAGCTTACTATATTATACTAATTTTTCTAGTACCTAATATAAGGTTCCTATCCTTAGTGGCTTATAATAAGGGTGTATTATCTACTTATTTTTTTAACTTTATATGACAAACGGGTAGGGAGGCCTGTATAGGCGGCCCGTTACACATAAAGGAAGCTAGACACAGGAGGGGCAGGAAGCCACTGTGTAGCTAATACGAAGATAAGACCAAGGGTTACGTGACTAGATTAAGAGGGATCGGACTAATCTAGGAGGACTCGTTAGATAGACTTAATCTAATCTAGGCTAATAGGTTAGGAGGGATCGGTATAATCTAGGAATACAGTAGAGGATAGGATAGGTATATAGGAAAGGGGATTTCTAGTAGATAGCTAGACTAGATCTCTACTAATTAATCTAAACAATATTCTAAGTATTAGTTTATTAGGAGTAATCTCCTAACGTGACTTATACACTATAATACTACTCACTAGTACTCTTATATATTTTAACCTAACTCTCTACCTAAGAAATAGACCTACTATAGATTAGGAATAAGCTACTATTATATTTTAATTAGTCCTATTTAGTAAGTTACCTTAAAACTATAAACAGCTAACCTTTATAATATCCACTACTAATAGTATAATAACTAACCTAGGCTAAACTATAGTGTAGATAAGGTAGTAGATTAACGCCCTTACTACTTAAATCTAGACTATATAGAACGTTAACACTAGAACCCTTACGCTTCTAAAGTTTCTTAAACCTAACTCGTTTAATAGAACTAAAAGAGACGTTTAAAACTTCTTAACTTAGGCTAAAGCCTATCTTTATATTAATACTACTATTATTAATCCTACTATAAAGATACTTTATATTAGGAATCTTCTTACTAGTAAGGCAATAGAGTAATAGGAGCTAACTCTTTAAGACTACCTTAATAATAAAGAACCTAAGGATAAAACTATATAAATCTTTTAGCGGTATAAACGCTTTAAAGAACTACTCTAAACTACCTTTAGAGATCTAGACGAAATTTATACTACTACTTATAAACTTAAAGCCCTTAAGTAGACTAGATCTATTTAGTACCTTATAAAGGAATTTAAGTATATCTTAAACTACTTTATATAGGATAATAATAGTATAATAAAGCTACTCTATAACGCCCTATAAGAGGATATAAAGGATAAGATCATAAAGGAGGATTAACTTAACACCTTTAATAAATTCACTAGTAAGATTATTAAGGTTAATAATCGACTCTATACTAAACGACTTAAACGTAAAGGATAGGGTACTAGAAAATAAAACAACCTACTACTACATTATTAGCTAAACACTAGTAGGCGATATAGAGGGTCTACGGCCTATAGAACTCATTTAGGCCTAATAGAACTTAACGCTACTTATAAGGAAAAGGGTAAGACTTATTATAATTATAGAAAGCTAGGACACTTTATAAATAAGTATAAGGCTCTAAAGAAGTCTTAGAAACCTATATAAGAACACTAGAAGCTAAACGTAGTAAACTAAAAAGACCTACTAACTTATAATATTAGTATAGTTAATAGTAAGGAATACGTCTTAGACAGTGACTAATTTATAGATTATAATAAAGCCTTATTAGATAAAGACTAGGATTTTAGAACCTAACTAGTACCTAATAAAGAAAAAGAGATATATATATATAACTATCTATACTTTTTAGTATATTATAATAATATATACTTAATCTATAAAACTAATAAAGAAGAATCTAGATAGTATCCTTATAAATCTAGGACCACCTAAATTAACTAATTAAAGCTTAAAGACGCTTTTATTACTTTAAGCACTATAGACACTAAATAGAAGAAGGTCTTCCTTAAGACACCTTAGGACTATAGTAGTAAGAAGTATATCTTATAGAACTAAGTATAACCTATAAACTTTAAGTCTAAGGATATAGAGTTTATTATAGTTAAAGGCGAAATAATCACTAACTTAGATATACTAGCTATATCTATTTAAAAGGACTAAGATAGGGAATATAAGGTAGCTAAAGATAAAAACCACCCTAAACACATTATATAATACCTATAATACTACTAACTTATATAGACTATATATACACACTATTACTATAAGGATTACCTTATAGATAAGATTAAGTACTAATAGTTTCCTACTCCTAATATTAAACCCTACTATACTAAGGAACTCTAAGGTTAGATAGAGTATAGAAAAAAGGACGACTATATTGTATTATAATAAAATAAAGAAACCCGAATTAAGGATAACACCTATACTATCTATATTAGACCTATACGATAGGAATATAATAGAAACTATATAAGGGAGAATAATTTATTTAGTCTAAATCTAATTAACTTAAAAGGTAGATAACTTAACTATTACTATAGCTCTAAGATAAGTCTAATAAGTAGACTATATAATAACATATAAGAGGAAAGAAGTTTAAGAAATAATAGTTATTATTATAACTAAGACTAATACTTTAATAGAGATCTAATTAGTCTCTATATACTATAGACGTTAGTAGTACTAGTTATCTTATAGTTAATATCCTTATTAATAAAAATAAAACCTAGGCAATAATTAATAGTAGAGTATAAGGAAATTACATCTTACTAAAACTCGTTAATAAGTTACAATTGCCCTAGAAAAGAAAGAATAAGCCCTACTAACTTACGAATGTAAAAGGAGAAGCTATTAAGTACAGCTATAGAGTAGTAGATTAAGAAACTATATAACTTCTTATTTCTATTTAAAGTATAAAACATACTATCTCTTTAGATATTATAGAGATCTTAAAATATAACGTTATATTAGGGATACCCTAATTATAGGCGAGTAATCCTAGAGTTAACTAGAGAATAGGCTAACTTTAATAGGATATACTAAGATACGATTATAATATAAAAAGCAGCTAAAGAAAGGCACCTTTATTAAATTATAATAGGCCTTTAGGACTATATATAATCGCTAGAGAGCTAAAAGCTAAGATAATAGAGATTCCTAAGGAATACTTAAAGTATAGTAAGCTATTTAGTAGAGAGCTAAAGATAGGACTATTAGAGTATTTACACTAGGACTATAAGATTAAACTCTAGCCTAGTAAGGAACTAAGGTTCTATAAGATATATCCCTAGAACCCTATATAGGACTAAGCGCTTAAAGAGTATCTAGAGGAAATATTACGAAAGGGATATATATAACTATTAGAGTCCCTAGTAGGATACCTAATCCTATAGGTACTAAAGAAAAATAGAAAACTATAACTATATATCGACTATTAGTAACTAAATAAGATTATAATTAAGAACTAATACCTATTACTACTTATTACTAAAATATATAATAAGGTCTATAAAGCTATATAGTTTATAACACTTAACCTAAAAGGAGCCTATAACCTTATATAGATAAAGGAGGGCTAAGAGTAGATAATAGTATTTAGAACCACTAAAGGACACTATAAGTATCTAGTAATACCTTTTAGGCTAACTAACACACTAGTAACGTTTTAAATAATAATCGATAATATCCTATAGAAATAGCTAAGAATCTTTATAGTTATCTACCTTAATAATATCCTTATCTATTTAAACACACTAGAGGAATATAAACAATACATCTATAAGGTACTATAAACACTATAAGACAATAACCTCCTAGTAAAGGTAAAGAAATACTAGTTCTACTAGAAGACTATTCACTTCCTAGGATATATACTTATATATAGGGAAGTACGAATAAGTAATAATAAGATTAAAACTATTAAGGAATAGCTAATACTAATAACACTAAAAGATATAAGAGTGTTTACTACCTTTATAAACTTCTATTATAAGTTCCTTAAGGGATATAGTAATATAGTATAACCTTTTACTAATCTAATAAAGAAAGAAATTAGCTTTAAGTAAAAAGAACGTAAAGCTAAGGTATTCTAAGATATTAAAGACTTAGTTATAAAAGAACCTATATTAAAAGCACTTAATTAAGATAAACCTTATAAGCTTAAGACTAACGCCTTAGACTATAGCCTAGACGGGTAGCTTAGATAGTAAGACAATAAAGGAAGGTTACACCTAGTTATATTCTTCTTATAGAAACTCTATAGACCTAAACTAAACTATAGGATCTATAATAAGGAGCTTATAGTAATTATTTAGTGTTTTAAAGAATAAAGACACTATCTTATTAGAGTAAAGTATTAAGTTAAAGTATATACTAACTATAAGAATCTTATATCGTTTTTAACTATAAAAGATCTAAATAAATAGTAGATTAGATAGTATAAGACCCTTATAGACTAAAACTTTAAGATTATATATTAAAAAGGATTAGAAAATAGGCGAATAGACGCGCTTAGCCGTAGAGAAGATCTAAAGTTAGAAGAATAAATAGACAACACACCCTTATTATAAGCCACTAAGGATAGGAACCTTATATTAGGCACTAGAGGAATTAGTATAATATAGTAAGCTAAGCTAGATAAGACGTAGATATAATATATTACATTATATATAAAGAATAATAACTACCTAGACAATTAGGAAACGAAACTATATATAACTAAGAGTAGGAATAACTACTTATTTAATAAACGTTAGTATATTCCTAGTACACTTTAGAAGTAGCTTATTAAGGAAATATATAAGCACCTATTATATAGACATTAGGGTGTAGGGAAAACAATTAATAGATTAAGAAGATCGTATAACTTCCCTAGAAGTAGAAAGATTATATAGGAAGTTATTAAAAACTATAATATCTATAATAAAGCTAAGGTAGTATAGTACGCGCCTTATAGAGAACTATAACTAATACTACCACTTAAACGAGTATAATAAACAATTATAATAGACTTTATTATTAAACTACTAAAGTTAAAGGAACCTATAACTAAAGTATACTATAATAGTATACTAGTTATAGTTAATAAACTTATAAAGTACACCTACTATATTCCTTATATAGAATTAAGTAATATAAAAGATTTAGTATATATCTTCCTTAAGATAATTATTATATAATATAGGTTACCTACTAAGTTAATAACGGATTAAAATAAACTCTTTATATCGAACTTCTAGAAATACCTTATAGAAATTATAAAGGTTAAATAGAACCTTTTAATAGTATTCTATCTATAGATAGATAGACAAATAGAGATCTAGAACTAGATACTTAAATAGTATCTATAAAGCTATATAAACTACTAATAGAACGATTAAGTAGAGTGGTTACTACTTATATAATAGGCTATAAATGTAACAGTGGCTTATTCCTAATCTATAGTAGGTCTGTTTCTTAGGTAGAGAGTTAGGTTAAAATGCATAAGAGTGCTAGTAAGTAGTATTATAGTGTAAGTCACGTTAGGAGATTACTCCTAACAGTCTAAGTATAGCTTAGATTATTGCTTAGATTGATTAGTAGAGATCTAGTCTAGCTATCTACTAGAAATCCCCTTCCCTATATACCTATCCCATCCTCTACTGTATTCCTAGATTATACCGATCCCTTCTAACCTATTAGCCTAGATTAGATTAAGTCCGTCTAACGAGTCCTCCTAGATTAGTCCAATCCCTCCTAACCTATCAGCCCGGATTAGATTAAGTCCGTCCGACGAGTCCTCCTAGATTAGTCCGTCCCTCCTAATCTAGTCACGTGACCCTTGGTCTTATCTTCGTATTAGCCATACAGTGGCTTCCTGCCCCTCCTATGTCTAGCTTCCTTTATGTGTAACGGGCCGCCTATATAGGCCTCCCTACCCGTTTATTACATTATTCCCCTCCTCCTTAAGTCTTGTCCTTAAGGCTTTCTATAATCTATTTTTCGTAGGTCCCCCTTCTCTCCTCTACATCCTTTTTCCCCTAAGATGCCTCCTAACCGTATCTCTAAACAGCGGTCCTATTTAAACTAAAAGGCTAATCGTGAACGTCTTACCGATTTTATTTCCGCTTTTAGCTTCGTTATACTATCCTATAATTCTTATCGCTAAAACAACTATAAGTGTATTATCGCTAAAGGGAAAGACTGTTATAGTGAATACATACTATAAGGTTATTCTAATTACAACCTAGGTAGTACATCTTTAGACGCCTATGCGTGAGTTCTTTATAAGAAGGACTGTCTCGATAAAGAGCGCGCGTCTACTAAAGAGGATTTAGAGCGCGTAATGGCTTGTCTCTAGAGAATTCGTCGTTAGGAAAAGTTTCTTCGTTAAAAGGCTATAGAGATAGTGGCTTATAGGGTAGAGAGTCTCGATAAGTTAGAAGCGTAGGAGCGTTCTAAACTTAAAGCTTGTATAGCCGACTAATCCCTAGAGTTTCTTATGAACTTAGGTCTTCTAGTTCCGCCTAAGTGTTTATTTGCTTTTAATAGAACTATTATAATAGGTCCTAGTAGTTCCTAAGGTTCTTAGCTAGTTCCTATGTGTTCTTAGAGTTTAGGTATCCTTTCTACTTAATAAGATAATAACGATTCTTTTAGGTTCCTTATATTTTAAGTATTTTCTCGACCTTATACTCGTTTATGTCTTTAAGGGTGACGTCTATAGCGAGTATTGCGTTACTTAGTGCTTTCTTTAGTAATAATATATAAAATATAGGATATATCCTTATCCCTTCTAGTAATAATAGTTCGTAGTTAACTTCTAATAGTTTCTGTTTAATAAGGAATAGTCCGATTTTCTTCTAGTTGAGTTTATCGCTAGGTCGTTTTGTCTTAATGTTTTTACGGATAAGGTAAACTTTATCTCCCCTCTCTAGGATTAGCACTAGTAATCTCTTTTTATCCGTATAGTGCTTTATCTAATTCTATAAAAATATCTATTCTACTTATAGATGCTTTTATATTTCTATAATAGTTGCTATGTGTACTATAGCTACTAGTGTGTTTACATTTTATACCGTATGTGTTTTAATCGTAGGGTCGAATCTATAGTTCGCCCTAAAGGGTGACATTTTTATATTTTCGTTTTCTAAGCTATTCGTAGCCTATTATACGAGTAGTAACCACTCTACCTAATCGTTCTATTAGTAGTTTATATAGCTTTGTAGATACTGTTCGAGTATCTAGTTCTAGATCTCTATTTATCTATCTATCTATAGATAGAATGCCGTTAAAAGGTTCTATTTAACCTTTATAATTTCTATAAGGCATTTCTAGAAGTTCGATATAAAGAGTTTGTCTCGATCCGTTATTAACTTAGTAGGTAACCTATGTTATACAATAATTGTCTTAAAGAAGACATACACTAAATCTCTTATATTACTCGATTCTATATAAGGAATATAGTAGGCGTACTTTATAAGTTTATCGACTATAACTAGTATACTATCGTAGTATACTTTAGTTATAGGTTCCTTTAACTTTAGTAGTTTAATAATAAAGTCTATTATGATTGTTTACTACGCTTGTTTAGGTAGTGGTATTAGTTGTAGTTCTCTATAAGGCGCGTGCCGTACTGCCTTAGCTTTATTATAGATGTTGTAGTTTTTAATAACTTCCTATACGATCTTTCTGCTTCTAGGGAAGTCGTATGATCTTCTTAATCTATTAATCGTTTTCCCTATACCCTAATGTCTATATAATAGGTGCTTATGTATTTCCTTAACAAGCTACTTCTAAAGTGTATTAGGAATATACTAACGTTTATTAAATAAGTAGTTATTCCTACTCTTAGTTATATATAGTTTCGTTTCCTAATTGTCTAGGTAGCTATTATTCTTTATGTGTAATATAATACGTCGTATCTACGTCTTATCTAGCTTAGCTTACTATGTTATACTAATTTCTCTAGTGCCTAATATAAGGTTCCTATCCTTAGTGGCTTATAATAAGGGTGCGTTGTCTACTTGTTCTTCTAACTTTAGATCTTCTCTACGGCTAAGTGCGTCTACTCGCCTATTTTCTAATCCTTTTTAATATATGATCTTAAAGTCGTAGTCCGTAAGGGTCTTATACTATCTAATCTACCGTTTGTTTAGATCTTTCGTAGTTAAGAACGATATGAGATTCTTATAGTCGGTATACACCTTAACTTAATGCTTTACTCTAACGAGATAGTGTCTCTATTCTTTAAAACACTAAATAATCGCTATAAGCTCCTTATTATAGATCCTATAGTTTAGCTTAGGTCTATAGAGTTTCTACGAGAAGAATACAACTAGGTGCAACCTTCCTTTATTGTCTTACTGTCTAAGCTACCCGCCTAGGCTGTAGTCTAAGGCGTTAGTCTTAAGCTCGTAAGGCTTATCCTAATTAGGTGCTTTTAATATAGGTTCTTTTATAACCGAGTCTTTAATGTCTTAGAATGCCTTAGCTTCGTGTTCTCCCTACTTAAAGCTAATTTCTTTCTTTATTAGATCGGTAAGAGGTCGTACTATATCGCTATATCCCCTAAGGAACTTATAATAGAAGTTCATAAAGGCAGTGAACGCTCTTATATCTTTTAGTGTTGTTAGTATTAGCCATTCCTTAATAGTTTTAATCTTGTCTGTAAGGTGATCCTTATAGTAATAGTGTGTACACGTGGTCTACGTAAGTCGGTAGTGTTATAGGTGTCGTATAATGTGTTCGGGGTGGTTTTCGTCTTTAGCTACCTTATATTCCCTATCTTAGTCCTTTTAGATGGATATAGCTAGTATATCTAAGTCAGTGATTGCTTTGCCTTCGACTATAATAAACTCTATATCCTTAGACTTAAAGTTTATAGGTCGTGCCTAGTTCTATAAGATATACTTCTTACTGCTGTAATCCTAAGGTGTCTTAAGGAAGACCTTCTTCCATTTAGTGTCTATAGTGCTTAAAGCGATAAAGGCGTCTTTAAGCTTTAATTGGTTGATTCGGGTGGTCCTAGATTCGTAAGGATACTATCTAGATCCTTCTTTATCGGTTTTATAGATTAAGTATACGTCGTTGTAGTATACTAAAAAGTATAGACAGTTATGTGTATATATCTCTTCTTCTTTATTAGGTACTAGTTAGGTTCTAAAATCCTAGTCTTTGTCTAATAATACTTCGTTATAATCTATAAATCGGTCACTGTCTAAGATGTATTCCTTACTATTAACTATACTAATGTTATAAGTTAGTAGGTCTTCTCGGTTTACTGCGTTTAGCTTCTAGTGTTCTTATACGGGTTTCTAAGACTTCTTTAGAGCCTTACACTTATTCGTAAAGTGTCCTAGCTTTCTATAATTATAATAAGTCTTACCCTTTTCCTTATAAGTAGCGTTAAGTTCTATCGGGCCTAAATGAGTTCTATAGGCCGTAGACCCTTAGTATCGCCTACTAGTGTTCGGCTAATAGCGTAGTAGCGGGTTGTTTCGTTTTCTAGTACCCTATCCTCTACGTTTAAGTCGCCTAGTATAGAGTCGGTTGTCGACCTTAATAATCTTACTAGCGAATTCGTTAAAGGTGTCGGGTCGATCCTCCTTTACGATCTCATCCTTTACATCCTTTCGTAGAACGTCGTAGAGTAGCTCTATTATACTATTGTCGTCCTATACGAGGTGGTTCGAGATGCGCTTAAATTCCCTTATAAGGTGCTAAGTAGACCCGGTCTGCTTAAGGGCTTTAAGTTTACGAGTAGTAGTACGAATTTCGTCTAGATCTCTAAAGGTAGTTTAGAGTAGTTCTTTAAAGCGTTTATACTGCTAAAAGATTCGCGCGGTTTCGTCCTTAGGTTCTTCGTTGTTAAGGTAGTCTTAAAGAGTTAGCTCCTACTACTCTATTGCCTTACTAGTGAGAAGATTTCTAATATAAAGTATCTTTATAGTAGGATTAATAATAGTAGTATTAACACAAAGATAGGCTTTAGCCTAAGTTAAGAAGTTTTAAATGTCTCCCTTAGTTCTATTAAACGAGTTAGGTTTAGGAAATTTTAGAAGCGTAAGGGTTCTAGTATTAGCGTTCTGTATAGTCTAGATTTAAGCAGTAAAGGCGTCGATCTACTGCCTTATCTGCACTATAGCTTAGCCTAGGTTGGTTATTGTGCCGCTAGTAGTGGATATCGTGAAGGTTAGCTGCTTACGGTTTTAAGGTAACTCACTAAATAGGACTAATTAAAATGTAATAGTGGCTTATTCTTAATCTATAGTAGGTCTATTTCTTAGGTAGAGAGTTAGGTCGAAATGTATAAGAGTGCTAGTGAGTAGTATTATAGTGTAAGTTACGTTAGGAGATTACTCCTAATAGTCTAAGTATAGCTTAGATTATTGTTTAGATTGATTAGTAGAGATCTAGTCTAGCTATCTACTAGAAATCCCCTTCCCTATATACCTATCCTATCCTCTACTGTATTCCTAGATTATACCGATCCCTCCTAACCTATCAGCCTAGATTAGATTAAGTCCATCCGACGAGTCCTCCTAGATCAGTCTAATCCCTCCTAACCCATTAGCCCGGATTAGATTAAGTCCGTCCGATAAGTCCTCCTAGATTAGTCCGTCCCTCCTAATCCAGTCACGTGACCCTCGGTCTTATCTTCGTATTAGCTACACAGTGGCTTCCTGCCCCTCCTATGTCTAGCTTCCTTCGTGTGCAACGGGCCGCCTATACAGGCCTCCCTGCCCGTTTGTCACAATAAATAGCTTAGAAAACGAAAATATAAAAATATTACCCTTTAAGGCGAACTATAGATTTAACCCTATAATTAAAACATATATAGTATAAAATATAAACACACTAATAGCTATAGTATATATAATAACTATTATAGAAATATAAAAGCATCTATAAGTAGAATAGATATTTTTATAGAATTAGATAAAGTATTATATAAATAAAAAGAGATTACTAGCGCTAATCCTAGAGAGGGGAGATAAAGTTTACCTTATCTATAAAAACATTAAGATAAAACGACCTAATAATAAACTCAATTAGAAGAAAATTAGACTATTCCTTATTAAATAGAAACTATTAGAAGTTAACTATAAACTATTATTACTAGAAGGGATAAGGATATATCCTATGTTTTATATATTATTACTAGAGAAAGTACTAAATAACATAATACTTACTATAGACGTTACCCTTAAAAACACGAATGAGTATAAAGTCGAGAAAATACTTAAAATATAAGGAACCTAAAAGAATCGTTATTATCTTATTAAGTAGAAAGGGTACTTAAACTCTAAGAATACATAAGAACTAGCTAAGAACCTTAGGAACTATTAGGACCTATTATAACAGTTCTATTAAAAGTAAATAAACACTTAGGTAGAACTAGAAGACCTAAGTTTATAAGAAACTCTAGGGATTAGTCGGCTATATAAGCTTTAAGTTTAGAACGCTCCTACGCTTTTAACTCGTTAAGACTCTCCACCCTATAAGCCACTATCTTATAACAAACGGGCAGGGAGGCCTACATAGGCGGCCCGTTGTACACAAAGGAAGCTAGACACAGGAGGGGCGGGAAGCCACTGTGTGGCTAATACGAAGATAAGACCGAGGGTCACGTGACTAGATTAGGAGGGATTAGACTAATCTAGGAGGACTCGTTGGACGGACTTAATCTAATCTAGGCTGATAGGTTAGGAGGGATCGGTATAATCTAGGAATACAGTAGAGGATAGGATAGGTATATAGGGAAGGGGATTTCTAGTAGATAGCTAGACTAGATCTCTACTAATTAATCTAAGCAACAATCTAAGCTATACTTAGACTATTAGGAGTAATCTCCTAACGTAACTTATACTATAATACTACTTACTAGCACTCTTATGCATTTCGACCTAACTCTCTACCTAAGAAACAGACCTACTATAGATTAGGAATAAGCCACTGTTATATATCTCTATAGCCTTTTAATAAAGAAACTTTTCCTAACGATAAATTCTCTAAAGATAAGCTATTATACGCTCTAAATCCTCCTTAGTAGATATACACTCCTTATTAAGATAGTCCTTCTTATAAAGAACTTACGTATAGGCGTCTAAAGATATACTACCTAGGTTATAATTAGAATAACCTTATAGTGTATATTCACTATAACGGTCTTTCCCTTTAGTAATAATACACTTATAGTTGTTTTAGTAATAAGAATTATAGGATAGTATAATAAAGCTAAAAGTAGAAATAAAATTAATAAGACGTTTATAATTAGCCTTTTAGTTCGAATAGGACTACTGTTTAAAGATACGGTTAGAAGGCATCTTAGGGGAAAAAAGGATATAAAGGAGAGAAGGGGGACCTATAAAAAATAGATTATAGAAAGCCTTAAGGATAAGACTTAAGGAGGAGGGGAATAATATAATAAACGGGTAGGGAGGCCTATATAGGCGGCCTATTACACATAAAGGAAGCTAGACATAGGAGGGGTAGGAAGCCACTATATAGCTAATACGAAGATAAGACTAAAGGTTATATGACTAGATTAGGAGGGATTAGACTAATCTAGGAGGACTTATTAGACGGACTTAATCTAATCTAGGCTAATAGGTTAGGAGGGATTAGTATAATCTAGGAATATAGTAGAGGATAGGATAGGTATATAGGGAAGGGGATTTCTAGTAGATAGCTAGACTAGATCTCTACTAATTAATCTAAGTAATATTCTAAGTATTAGTTTATTAAGAGTAATCTCCTAACGTAACTTATACACTACGATACTACTCACTAGCACTCTTATACATTTCGACCTAACTCTCTACCTAAGAAATAGACCTACTATGGATTAGGAATAAGCCATTATTACACTTTAGATCTTCTCTACGGCTAAGTATATCTACTCGCCTATTTTCTAATTCTTTTTAATATATAATCTTAAAGTTATAGTCTATAAGGGTCTTATACTATCTAATCTACTATTTATTTAGATCTTTTATAGTTAAGAATAATATAAGATTCTTATAATTAATATACACTTTAACTTAATACTTTACTCTAATAAGATAGTATCTTTATTCTTTAAAACACTAAATAATTACTATAAGCTCCTTATTATAGATCCTATAGTTTAACTTAGGTCTATAGAGTTTCTATAAGAAGAATATAACTAGGTATAACCTTCCTTTATTATCTTATTATCTAAACTACCTACCTAGGCTATAGTCTAAGGCGTTAGTCTTAAGCTTATAAGGTTTATCTTAATTAGGTGCTTTTAATATAGGTTCTTTTATAACTAAGTCTTTAATATCTTAGAATACCTTAGCTTTACGTTCTTTTTACTTAAAGCTAATTTCTTTCTTTATTAGATTAGTAAAAGGTTATACTATATTACTATATCCCTTAACGAACTTATAATAGAAGTTTATAAAGGTAGTAAACACTCTTATATCTTTTAGTACTATTAGTATTAACTATTCCTTAATAGTTTTAATCCTATTATTACTTATTTATACTTCTCTATACGTAAGTATATATCCTAGGAAGTATATAGTCTTCTAGTAGAACTAGTATTTCTTTACTTCTATTAGGAGGTTATTATTTTATAGTACTTATAGTACCTTAAAGATATATTACTTATATTCCTCTAGTGTGTTTAAATAGATAAGGATATTATTAAAGTAAATAACTATAAAGATTCTTAGCTATTTCTATAGGATATTATCGATTATTATTTAAAACGTTACTAGTACGTTAGTTAGCTTAAAAGGTATTACTAGGTACTTATAGTGTCCTCTAGTGGTTCTAAATACTATTATCTACTCTTAGCCCTCCTTTATCTATATAAGGTTATAGGCTCCTTTTAGGTTAAGTATTATAAACTATATAGCTCTATAAACCTTATTATATAGTTTAATAATAAATAGTAATAGGTATTAGTTCTTAATTATAATCTTATTTAGTTACTAATAGTTAATATATAGTTATAGTTTTCTATTTTTCTTTAGTACCTATAGGATTAGGTATCCTACTAGGGACTCTAATAGTTATATATATCTCTTTTATAGTATCTCCTCTAGATACTCCTTAAGCGTTTAGTCCTATATAGGGTTCTAGGGATATATCTTATAGAACCTTAGTTCCTTACTAGGCTAGAGTTTAATTTTATAGTCCTAGTATAAATACTCTAGTAGTCCTATCTCTAGCTCTCTACTAAATAGTTTACTATACTTTAAGTATTCTTTAAGAATCTTTATTATTTTAGCTTTTAGTTCTTTAGTGATTATATATAGTCCTAAAAGCCTATTATAATTTAATAAAAGTGCCTTTCTTTAGCCACTCTTCTTATTATAATTATATCCTAGTATATCCTACTAAAGTTAGCCTATTCTCTAGTTAACTCTAGGATTACTCGCTTATAACTAGGGTATCCCTAATATAACGTTATATCTTAAGATCTCTATAATATCTAAAGAGATAGTATATTTTATACCTTAGATAGAAATAAGAAGTTATATAGTTTCTTAATCTACTACTCTATAGCTATACTTAATAACTTCTCCCTTTATATTTATAAGTTAATAGGGCTTATTCTTTCTTTTCTAAGGTAATTATAATTTATTAATAAGTTTTAGTAAGATATAGTTTCTTTATACTCTACTATTAATTATTACCTAGGTTTTATTTTTATTAATAAGGATATTAACTATAAGATAACTAGTACTATTAATATCTATAATATATAGAGACTAATTAGATCTCTATTAAAGTATTAGTCTTAGTTATAATAATAGCTATTATTTCCTAAACTTCCTTCCTTTTATATATTATTATATAGTCTACTTATTAGACTTATCTTAAAGCTATAGTAACGGTTAAGTTATCTAGCTTCTAAGTTAATTAGATTTAGGCTAAGTAAATTATTCTCTCTTATATAGTTTCTATTATATCCTTATTATATAGGTCTAATATAGATAGTATAGGTGTTGTCCTTAATTTAGGTTTCTTTATTTTATTATAATATCATATAGTCGTCCTCCCTTCTATACTTTATCTAACCTTAGAGTTCTTTAGTATAGTAGGGTTTAATATTAAGAATAAGAAACTATTAGTATTTAATCTTATCTATAAGGCGATCCTTATAGTAATAGTATATATATATAGTCTATATAAGCTAGTAGTATTATAGGTGTTATATAATATGTTTAAAGTGGTTTTTATCTTTAACTACCTTATATTCTCTATCTTAGTCCTCTTAGATAGATATAGCTAGTATATCTAAGTTAGTAATTACTTTACCTTTAACTATAATAAACTCTATATCTTTAGACTTAAAGTTTATAGGTTATATTTAGTTCTATAAGATATACTTCTTACTACTATAATCCTAAGGTGTCTTAAGGAAGACCTTTTTCTATTTAGTATCTATAGTGTTTAAAGTAATAAAAGCGTCTTTAAGCTTAAATTAGTTAATTTAGATAGTCCTAGATTTATAAGGATACTATCTAGATCCTTCTTTATTAGTTTTATAGATTAAGTATATATTATTATAATATACTAAGAAGTATAGATAGTTATATATATATATCTCTTCTTCTTTATTAGGTATTAGTTAGGTTCTAAAATCCTAGTCTTTATCTATTATAGCTTCTTTATTATAATCTATAAATTAATTACTATCTAAAACGTATTCCTTACTATTAACTATACTAATATTATAAATTAGTAGGTCCTTTTAGTTTACTACGTTTAGTTTTTAGTATTCTTATATAGGTTTTTAAGACTTCTTTAAAGCCTTACACTTATTCGTAAAGTATCCTAGCTTTCTATAATTATAATAAGTCTTACCCTTTTCCTTATAAGTAGTATTAAGTTCTATTAGGCCTAAATAAGTTCTATAGGCTATAGACCCTCTATATCGTCTACTAGTGTTTAGCTAATAGTATAGTAGTAGGTTATTTTATTTTCTAGTGCCCTATCCTTTATATTTAAGTCGTCTAGTATAGAGTTAGTTATTAACCTTAATAATCTTACTAGTAAATTTATTAAAAGTATTAGGTTAATCCTTCTTTATAATCTTATTCTTTATATCCTTTTATAGAGTATTATAGAATAGCTCTATTATACTATTATTATCCTATATAAAGTGGTTTAAAATATATTTAAACTCCCTTATAAGGTATTAAGTAGACCTAGTCTATTTAAGGGCTTTAAGTTTATAAGTAGTAGTATAAATTTCGTTTAGATCTCTAAAGGTAGTTTAGAGTAGTTCTTTAAAACGTTTATACTACTAAAAGATTTATATAGTTTTATCCTTAGGTTCTTTATTATTAAGATAGTCTTAAAGAGTTAACTCTTACTACTCTATTACCTTACTAGTAAGAAGATTTCTAATATAAAGTATCTTTATAGTAGGGTTAATAATAGTAGTATTAATATAATAATAGGCTTTAGCCTAAGTTAAGAAGTTTTAAACGTCTTCTTTAGTTCTATTAAATAAGTTAGGTTTAAGGAATTTTAGAAGTATAAGGGTTCTAGTATTAGCGTTCTATATAGCCTAGATTTAAGTAGTAAGGGCTTTAATTTACTACCTTATCTATACTATAGTATTACTAAGGTTAGTTATTATACTACTAGTAGTAGATATTATAAAGGTTAGCTACTTATAGTTTTAAGGTATCTTACTAAATAGGACTAATTAAAATATAATAGTGGCTTATTCTTAATCTATAGTAGGTCTATTTTTTAGGTAGAGAGTTACGTTAAAATATATAAGAGTATTAGTAAATAGTATTATAGTATAAGTTATATTAAGAGATTACTCCTAATAGTCTAAGTATAGCTTAGATTATTACTTAGAGATTAATTAGTAGAGATCTAGTCTATCTATCTATAGGAAATCCCCTTCCTTATATATCTATCCTATCCTCTACTATAACTCGTAATTAATCCCGTTGACTGTTCGGCTAGGTCGACCGCTAGTCGACCCTAATCGAATATCGATCCCTTCGGTCGCCTACCTAGGGTTACGTGACTATAGGTCCTTTCTTTACACTAGTCACATAGTGGCTGTTAACTCCTCCTGTGTCTAGCCTTCTTTATATACAACAGGCCACCTATATAGGCCTCTCTATCCGTTTATTACACTAGGTAGGACTAAATATATATAAATTAGACCTATTAAAGGCTAATAAAAACTATATTAATTTCTAATTTATACTCTATTACTTATTTTTATCTTATAAAGATTTTAATATTACTATTAAATTTTTTACTTTAAAAAAGTAGTTTTTATTATATTACTAACTTAAAAAGAGATTATTAACTATCTAGGGTTTTTACTTATAGTTTTCTTTATATAGTATATATTTTCGTTTTAAGTTAAGTATTTTATTCTAATAGGATTTATATTCTTACTATTATCTTATTATATTTTATTAAAAATACTTTTATTAAAGTGTTTATTTCTATTATAAAGAGTTTTAATTATTATAGACTAGCCTTAGGCTATTATAAGTAGGTACTATAAAGGAAGTTTATTAAAACTCTTAGAGAGTAAAAAAAAGGTAGTACTATAGTACTAAAAGGTTATTCTTATATAGTTAATAAAAGATAGGTCTATTTTACTCCTAGTGTCTATCCTACTATATAGGTATATCTTTCTTTATACTATTATAGTGGTTAGTCCTAACTATTCTATTTATACCCTAGTAGTTTATACTAATTACTATACTAGCCTACTTTAATCCTACTATACTGTATATAATATATTATATAGTTATTAAATAAGCTAGGCTAGAGCCTAACTCTATTATAGAAAGAAATATAAGAGTATTTACTAAATTATACTCTTTATTAAAAAGTAGAGAGTATACTAAAGGGTTAATACATACTTACTATTACTAGGGGTTAATTAACGACTTAGTTAGAATGGTATATAAAAAATATAGGAAAGCAATTATTTTAGTATAGGTAATATCTAGAGTATATAGAGCCGTTTATTCTATTATATCTTTTAGGTTTAGAGAGTACTAAGGTTAGGTATAGAAGATATAGTCTAGAGATAGCCTTATATATAGATTATAGAAGTCGTTTCTATAAGGTATACTATACTGTGTTAAGTACTAGTCGTTACGCTAGGGTATACTATAGTAGCTATAAGTGAAAAGCACGTACTATCACACCTTCGGCCGTTTGGTACTCTATGTCTCACCGAAAAGGAGCCCTACACAATACAAGAAGCTAGACGAAGTGCGGGGTACTGTAACGGTGGCTTATCTCTAAGGCACAGTAGAATCTGTTTCTTAGATAGTGAGTTAGGTTGAATGCATAAGAGTGCAATAAGCAGCGTCGTAAGTCACGTTAGGAGGTTACTCCTAATAGTAGAACTATTGCTTAGATTGATTAGTAGAGATCTAGTCTGGCTATCTACTAGAAATCCCCTTCCCTATATACCCGTCCTATCCTCTACTATAACGTCCGGATCACTAGGCTCACGCCGTAATCCCTATAATCCTAGATTAATACTAGATTACCGTGATCCCTAGTGATCTAGTCACGTGACCCTTCCTTTATTCCTACGCCTTTATAAGCGCCCTATAGTCACTCGTTAGGCCGCCCTATCCCTTATCTATAGCATAATAGTGTATTTATAACATTATTCCCCCTCTCTATTAGTCTTATCCCTAAGACCTATAGCTAGGTCTTATAAGTTCTTTTCTTCCTTCTATATTATCTTTCGCTATTATGCCTAACCGAGTGTCTAAGCCTCGTTCTACTAAAGCTAAATAGCGTTCTAAACTTACTGCCGCTATTAAAGAATTTAGCGTTATCGTTATGCCTTACTCCTTTTGTCACTTAAGGAAGCTCTCCTATAAGATAATAGAGGGCGTTTCCTACTGTAAGGAGTGTGTCCGTTAGGGTCGCTTATGTGATGGTTTAGGCGTGCCTATATCGTCTCTTAATAAAATAATCTCTAAGTCTTAACGTTTGTGCTAGGAGGAGGAAGAGGCCGCTGCCCTACTATAACGTCTCTAACGGGAGTCCTCTAAGGCCCTTACTAAACTAGACCGTCTGTATAAACAACGTGAGTCTCTCGTGACTTATGGTTCTACTATAGTTAGCCGTGGCCTCTAGTCGCTTAACGAGCTAGACGAGTCGGAGTAGGCTCTATCGGAAGCCGCTATCTAAGCACAGTCCCTAGGCCACGTCGATGTGATCGACTAGAACGCTATTTCGCTAGATCCCCTTTTTTCGTCCGAGGTGGATTTATTGGGGTAGACTACTGCTAACTAAACTACTAAAGCAGGTCTAAGTAGTTCGTAAGGTTCGTGTAGGGTTCCTACGTGTTTTCCGAATAGGGGTATCCTTTCCACTTAACGAGATAATAATAATTTTTTCCTGTTCCTTATGTTTTTAGTATTTCCTTAACTTTATACTCGTTTATATTTTCGATAGTAACGTCTATAGTGAGTGTTGTGTCACTTAGTGCTTTCTCTAGTAATGATATATAAAATACGGGATATATCCTTATCCCTTCTAGTAATAATAGTTCGTAGTTAACTTCTAATAGTTTTCGTTTAATAAGGAATAGTCTAATTTTCTTCTAGTCGAGTTTATCGCTAGGTCGTTTCGTCTTAATGTTTTTACGGATAAGATAAACTTTATCTCCTCTCTCTAGGATTAGCGCTAGTAATCTCTTTTTGTCTATATAGTGTTTTATTCGATTCTATAAAATTATCTATTCTACTTATAGGTGTTTTTATATTTCTATAATTATTACTGTATATACTATAGCTACTAGCGCGTTTATATTCTATACCGTATGTGTTTTAATTATAGGGTCGAACCCGTAATTCACCCTAAATAGTGATATTTTTATATTTTCGTTCTATAAGCTATTCGTAGCCTATTATGCGAGTAGTAACCATTCTACCTAATCGCTCTATCGGTAGTTTATATAACTTCGTAGATACTGTTCTAGTATCTAGTTCTAGATTTCTATTTATCTATCTGTCTATAGATAGAATGCCGTTAAAAGGTTTTATTTAACCTTTATAATTTCTATAAGGTATTTCTAGAAGTTTAATGTAAAGAGTTTGTCTTAATCCGTTATTAACTTAGTAGGTAACCTGTGTTATACAACGATTGTCTTAAAGAAGACATACGCTAAGTCTCTTATATTGCTTAATTCTATGTAGGGAATGTAGTAGGCGTACTTTATAAGCTTATCGATAATGACTAGTATACTATCGTAGTATGCCCTAGTTATAGGTTCCTTTGACTTTAGCAATTTAATAATAAAATCTATTATGATTGTTTACTATACTCTTTCTAGTAGTGGTATTAGTTGTAGTTCTCTATAAGGCGTATATCGTGCTGCCTTAGCTTTATTATAGATGTCGTAGTTCTTAATAACTTCCTGTACGATCTTTCTACTTCTAGGGAAGTCGTATGATCTTCTTAATCTATTAATCGTTTTCCCTACACCCTAATGTCTATGTAATAGGTGTTAATGTATCTCCTTAATAAGCTGCTTCTAGAGTGTACTAGGAACGTACTAGCGTTCTTAGAATAAGTAGTTATTCCTACTCTTAGTTATAAACGGTTTTATCTCCTAATTATCTAGGTAGTTGTTATTTTTAACGTGCAATGTAATACGTTATATCTATATATTATCTAGCTTAACTTGCTAGGTCGCGTCGACTTCTTATGTACCTAGAATAAGGTTCCTATCCTTATTGTACTTAAGCAGTGGATTCTCGTCTAGTGCTTCTATCGATCTTAAGTCTTCGCGTCGGCTTAGAGCGTCGGCTCTACTATTAAGCGATCCTTTCTGATATAGGATCTCGAAATTGTAATCTATAAGGGTTTTGTACTATCTAATCTATCGTTTGTTTAGATCCTTTATAGTTGTGAATAAGGTTAGGTTCTTATAATCGGAATAAACCTTAACCTTATAGTTCGTGCCTACTAAATAGTGTCGCTATTCTTTAAATGCTTAAATGATAGCTATAAGCTCTTTATCGTATATACTATAATTAAGTTCTAGTCCGTTAAGTTTCTTCGATAGGAATACGACGGGATAGAGTCTTCCTTTACCGTCTCTCTATCCTAACTATCCTCTAATCGTATAGTTAGATGCGTTAGTCTTAACTTCGAAAGGTTTGTTTAGATTAGCTGTAAGAAGAACTAGCTCTTCTAGGATTTTGTTTTTTAAGTCTTAAAATGCCTTAGTTTCTACTTCTATTTATTTAAACTTATAATCCTTCTTTATAAGGTCGGTTAGAGGAATAGTGATTTCCCTAAACTTACGAATAAACTTACAATAGAAGTTAGTGAATCTAAGGAATCCTTAAACTTCTTTAACGTTTATAGGTTCTAGCTAATTTCTAATATCTTTAATCTTAGATAGACTCATCCTAATTTGTCCTAGTGTAATTTCGTATCCTAGGAATTTAACTTTCTATTAATAAAACTTACTCTTTGTTTTTTCGACTAAGAGCTTATTGTCTTATAATATTTATAGTACCTTATGTACGTACTTCTTATGTTCTTCTAATGTGTCTAAGTAGATAAGAATATTATCTAGGTAGATAATAATAAACTTATTGATTTATCCTCTTAGTATTATGTCGATTATAGTTTAGAAGGTTATAGGTGCGTTCGTAAGTCTAAAAGGTATTACTAGGTATTTAAAGTGTCCTCTTATAGTTTAAAAGGCGGTTTTCTACTCGTGACTAGCCGCTATACGGATAAGGTTATAAGCCCCTTTTAGGTCGAGGGTGGTAAACTATTGCGCTTACCCTAGTTGATTATGGATCTCTATAATAAGTAGTAATGGGTATTAGTTCTTAATTGTAATCTCGTTCGTTTTCTAAAAGTCGACGTATAGTCGTAATTCTCTGTTTTTCTTTAGTACCTATAGGATTAGGTGTCCTACTAGGGACTTTAATAGTCGTATATATCCCTTTAGTAGTATTTCCTCTAAGTACTTCCTAAGCGCTTCGTCTTACTCTAGATTAGTAGGATAGACTTTATTAAACGTTAGTTCCTTACTAGGCTAGAATTCGATCTTATAGTCCTAGCGCGAATATTCTAGTAGTCCTGTTTCTAGCTCTCCACTGAACAGCTTACTGTACTTTAAGTATTCCTTAGGAATCTCTATTATATTAGCCTATAACTCTCTAGTGATTACATATAGTCCTAGAGGTCGGTTATAATTCGATAAAGGTGCCTTTCTTTAGCCGCTCTTCTTATTATAATCGCATCCTAGTGTATCCTACTAAAGTTAGCCGGTTCTCTAGTTGACTCTAGGATTGCTCGCCTATAACTAGGGTATCCCTAATATAACGTTATGTTTTAAGATCTCTATGATATCTAAGGAGAGAGTGTAGTTCTTGCCTTAGATGGAAATAGGAAGTTGTACGGTTTCCTAATCCACTACTCTATGGCTATACTTAATAGCTTCTCCTTCTACGTTCATAAGTCGGTAGGGCTCGTTTTTCTTTTTCTAAGGCAATTATAATCTATTAATAAGATTTAGTGAGATATAGTTTCCTTATACTCTACTATTAATCATTGCCTAGATTCTTTTCTTTTAAATAAGGATTTTAACTATAAGGTGTGTAGTACTATTAACGTTTATAGTACTTAGAGACCTATTAGATCTCTATCGACGAATTAGTCCTTCTAGTAGTAACGGCTGTCTTTTCTTAATTTCTACTCCTTAGTCTTTTGCTTAGATAGGTAGTCGTCCTATTAGCTTCGATTCTTACCTCTATTAGCGCGTTCCTCTTAACGCTTATGTCGATAATAGTCTTCTAACTGTTCTATTAGAGTAGGGCTGTAGTTCGGCTACTTTCCCTTTATGTCGATTAAACTTAGGCTAGGCAAGTTTCTCTCTATCATACAGTTTCCTCCTTCCTTATACCGTAAGGTTATAGCTCGGATAGTGTATAGGTTCTTATCCTCGATATAGTAAGTTCCTTAGTTCCTTTTAAGGACTAGTCTCGTAGAAGTTCGGCTCTAGATTCTCTAATACCGGAGGTCGGTTTCTAGGAATGGCCCGTAGAAGTCGATTTTTCTAGGGTATAGTCGTAGAAACCATCGGTATTCTAGCTTCTTCTAGAGATGTCTTCTATAGTAGTCGTGTGGGTATAATGCCTATAAAATCATGGCGTGGTTTCGGTCCGTTATCCTTATAGTAGGGTATGCGTTCCCTAGTTCTTCGTGTGTACTATGCGTACTACACTTAGCCGTCTATAGCTGGCTGATAAGGGTGGTGGGATCCTCTACGTTGTATCCATAGAGAGAGACCGTAATAGGTTTAGGGTCTCCTTCTCTACTCGATAGTGTGCTCTTTAGCGTACTAACGGGTTTCTTTAGATAGTATCTAGCTCCGTCTTTATCGGATTTATGAATCATGTATGTGTCTTTATAGTATACTAAGAAGTGTAAACAGTCGTGCGTTTCGTCGTTCTAGTGTCCGTCGGGAGTAGCGGGGACACACTTAGTATCCTCCTGTGCGTTAAACTCTAGGGTTGACACGTAGGCTAGTGGCTGGGTTCTATGTTCCTAATCTTCTTTAGGTAATAGTTGTGTGCCGAAATTCTAGTCTTCGTTCGATATTACTTCCTTATATTCTATAAAGCGGTCACTGTCTAAGAAGTATTCTTCGCTATTAGCTATACTAATGTTGCGTGTTAGTAGGTTCTCGCGATTTGCTATATTAAGCTTTTTTCCTTCTCTAACTAGCTTCTATGGTTTCTTTAGGGCTCTACACTTATTTACAAAATGCCCTTTCTTACTATAGTTATAGTAAGTCTTATTCTTTTCTTTATTAGTAGTGTTAAGTTCTATTAGTCTAGCGTAGTGACTATAAGCGGTAGAGGTCTTTTATGGTTTACTAATGTTTAGTTTATTAAACTTTCTGTATAGTCTATAACTAAGTCCTCCCCTTCGTTCTTAACGTCTTTTATATAGGCGATTATCTGCCTTAATGACTAGCTCTATAAAGTCGTTGAATTGCTAAGGCTATAGTTCTCTATAGATGTCGTCCTTTAGTTCTTCCTTTAATCCTTAGTAGTAAATTTCTATCTTAGGCTCATTGTCCTAATTAAGTTTAGACATAATCCTCTTAAATTCCCTAGTGTAATAAGCTATAGATCTAGTCTACTTAAGCTAAAGGAGCTATTATGTAGCCTCCCTATACTCATCCGGGTTCCTAAAGGCATTAAGGAGTCGCTCCTCGAAGTTGTTATAGTCTCTAAATACTCGGATTGTTTTAGTGTTTCGTTTAGTATTATCTTCTCCTTCTAAGTAGTCGTGTAGTATAGGTTCCTACTATTCTATTGCTTTTCCGATTAAGAGGTTGTCGATGTATAAGATCTAGGCTTTAGGTGTCTTAAGTGCTTTGTTATTAATATAGAGGTAGGCTCTCGCCTACATAAGGAAACCCCTTACGTCTCTTTTTACTCCGTTATAAGGTGCTAGCTTTAGGAACTTAGGTATATTACTTTATCCTAATCCTTTATCGCTTTTCTTTTCTAATCCGGACTCGAGCTTTTCTCTTACGTCCTTAAGGTCGTCGATCTCCTTCTAGTACTACGTCGTAGCCTCTTAGAGCTTCTTATTGGTTTTCTTAAGTTTTTTAATTCTCACTATAAGTTTCTAGACATTATTAGTAGTGTCTTTATTAGTCCTCTAGACAGGCGTACTAGTAGGTCCGCTTATAGTAGACATCTTAGTAAGCTGCTTAAGGTTTTAAGGTAACTCACTAAACAGGACTAATTAAAATGTAATAGTGGCTTATCTCTAAGGCATAGTAGAATCTGTTTCTTAGATAGTGAGTTAGGTTGAATACATAAGAGTGCAATAAGTAGCGTCGTAAGTTACGTTAGGAGGTTACTCCTAATAGTAGAACTATTGCTTAGATTGATTAGTAGAGATCTAGTCTAGCTATCTACTAGAAATCCCCTTCCCTATATACCCGTCCTATCCTCTACTGTAACGTCCGGATCACTAGGCTTACGCCGTGATCCCTATGATCCTAGATTAATGCTAGATCACTGTGATCCCTAGTGATCTAGTCACGTGACCCTTCCTTTGTTCCTGCGCCTTCGTAAGCGCCCTGTGGTCACTCGTTGGGCCGCCCTATCCCTCATCTGCAGCACAACAGTGCATTCGTAACAGGTACATTCATCCTATATGCGTGATGCCTCGCCCTATTCGCCATCGTGCGTTAGTAGTCCACTATCGTTTAGTAATTTAATAAATCTAGAGTCCGAATTAACGAATAGACTAGCAAATGTATGTACAGCGAACCTAATAGCTACAATATGTTAGGGCGGGGGTAGTCTATCAGCGTTCGTAACACTATTCGCGTACTAGTACGGTAAGTTAGACTTTTTATAAAGATTATCTACACGAAGTGTATATCCTCCTTATATGTACACACTGTTTTTCGTATTTACGACTAAAGCATTATAAGTAATATAGTAAGCTGGGTTACTTAGGGTTACTTAGGGTTAGGGTTACTTAGGGTTAGGGTTAGGGTTAGGGTTAGGGTTAGGGTTAGGGTTAGGGTTAGGGTTAGGGTTAGGGTTAGGGTTAGGGTTAGGGTTAGGGTTAGGGTTAGGGTTAGGGTTAGGGTTAGGGTTAGGGT
>JANZYN010000207.1:0-25074 GCA_025583755.1 Cordyceps tenuipes
CTATAGATCTATTAGATATTTTATTTTTCTTTTAAATCGTTTTAACTATTTATTTTAAGATTTAATAGTCTTCTTTTATAAGTTTATAAAGTATTTAGTTATTAGAATAAATATATTTAAAATATAAAGTATAGATTTATTAAGTAAGTTCTAGATTAGTACTTTAATTTTATATTAGTTATAAATTCTATTTATAAATTACTCTAATAAGTGTTTTTATTAAGAAAACGCCTTTTATTATCTTATAGAAGAGCTTTTAAGAATAGTAGAAAGAGTAAAGTATAATAATAATACTAAATTCTTTAATAGTAAAGGTAAGCTTAGAACGCTATTTAGCCTTAGTAGAATAGGACTTAAATATTTAGTTAGATATAATAAAAGAATAATATAGGAGAGAACAACTTATAGAAGGAAACTATAGGTCTTAAAGTAAGACTAATAGAGAGAGAGAATAATATTATAAATATACTAAAGTACTATAAAGAAGGGTAGGATAGTCTAAAAAATAACTATAAGGCGTCTATAGGATATAGAAATAATAAGTATAGTTATATAACTAGGATTACTAGGGATTATAGTAATCTAAAGGTAAGCTAGAAGGATTACTAAGGATTATAGTAATCTAGGGATAAGCTAGAAGGATTACTAGGATTATAGGTAAGTTAGTAATCTAGGGAATATAATAGAGGATAGATAGGTATATAGGGAAAGGGATTTCTTATAGATAGCTAGACTAGATCTCTACTAATTAATCTAAGTAATATTCTAAGTAATACTTAAACTATTAGGAGTAATCTTTTAACGTAACTTACACTATAATACTACTTACTAGCACTCTTATATATTTTAACCTAACTCTCTACCTAAGAAACAGACCTACTATAGATTAGGGATAAGCCACTGTTATATACGGTTAGCTACTATAGTAGGCGATATCCTAGTTACGATCTAACTTATAAGCTTAGAAACGAGACATCTAGTCGAGATACAGCGCTTTACTAGGCGGTATATTGTAAGGGATTGTGTAGTGTCGTTTCCGTTTTTTAGTGGGAGGAAGGATTATGTTTTTTAGTTCACACGCTAGGTTGTCTATTGTGCATTATTGTCCTAGGGCTAGAATAGTATAGATGTGAATAAGTATATAGCGTGTTGGCTACGCGATAGAGAAGCTACAATAAGAACATGTTAGAGGAGCATTAGAAATCTTACTACACTGTTAAGGCTTACTAATTGTCCTCCACTAGAATGAAATTAACTCTAACTAGGATTCTGTCACTTTTATAGTGGATAGATCGTTGGACGGCTATTAGGGAATAGGAGAACTCTAGTTAAGGTGTAAATTAGTTTCGAATTTAATTTTATTCTATTTAATTAGGCTTAAATACTAGTCTTCTATAAGAGCTTTAGAGACGGTGAGACCAACACGTGTACTACTAGTAGTACATAATGAGATTGATTAGAATGTTGATATTAATCGGATTAATGAAATTGATTAATAATAAAGTAACGGCTTAATTAACCACAACATTTTCATCCTTACGGCCCCCCCCCCTCCCTGTGAGCGTCTTTACGAGCTTACTAGCTTATAGTTCGTTTTCTTTTCCTCTAAGGCTCGTATAGGTCAGTAGAGTTGTTAAGAACTAAGCAATGTAGAAGATACTGTAGACTAGGATGTCGACATTAGGATGAAGGTCTTTAGTAGGTTCGCACCTTTTCTTGCTATAGTCTGTTAATTCTAAGTGCTTAGAAAATTCTTTATATTATATATATGCATGCCACTTAAAGCAATGGCAGCGGACATTATACGTTGCGGGTCTTCGAACGGACGATAAGCTGCGACCGTATTCCTTGCGAGTTGCTAGGAGAGCTGAGCTTGATGGTATCGTGGAGACACCAATTCCCTTGAGGAATTTAATTCTGACTATCTTGAGGTGCTTTAACCCGCGCAGCAGCGGACTTTATTATGTCTCACCACCGCGGTGTTCGAGTGTAGCTACCAGCTGCCTCATATTAAGACAGATGTAATAAAATTGCCTTCGGAGCGATTGCTTCGGCGATGCCGGAACCGTTTCCGTCTGTCACATATGTGGACATTATTAGCCCGAGTTTGCAGTGCATGAAGCGACAGAGCACCTAGGAGTTCTGCTCTCGCATGCATGTTAAGCTAGCCATCACTTCAATGTACTAATTCGCGGCGCGAGATCCCTAAAGGTACTTGTTTTTGGGGGGGGAGCTGGCTGAATCGTGTCGCGGAAATGAGGGCATGGTGTCTGGCCGCGTGGTGTAGAGCCACGCCATGCGCACCTTGAGTGCCTGGTCTTGCGTGGTTCAGCTAACCATGTCCGCCGTGCTTCCTTAAATGCACCCCATCACTTGGGTGTAGGTGTTGGGTGTAGTGATGGCACCCCTCCTCCCAGTCCTGCCCCGAGAGCTGCAGCCTTTGGTCAGTTAAGAATAAGCAGTCTTGCCGTCGCCTCGCTACTAACTGACTAGTTTAGGCCTCTTTTCTTAATTTAGGAATTTCCCGTGTTTTACGTGCTTTCTATTATCCCTTATAGAATATACTTTCCTCTCCTACCTTATACTATTAGGTGTCTATTATAGACACTTATTATAGTAGTAATTAAGTTTTTACTTAATAAAGAGACTAGTAGTATAACTATTATATTATATCCTAACTTTTAGTATTAATATTATAATAAAGTATAAAGGTTTCTACTATAGAACATATTAGATATATCCTTATACTAGGGCTAATAGACTATAGACTCTAGATAACGAACTAAGGATTAACACCCGCCCTTATTTCTAGAACAGCAAGATAGTCAGAGTACCTACCACCTTTAACGTAGTAACTAAAACGAGCACTATAATAACAACGGCTCCTAAGGCGTCTAGGGATAAACGACTAAATAGATAAACGAGCCTAAGCGCTAAAATTTATTAGGCACTAATAGTTAGTAGACTAGATTAGCTTAAAGCTCTAGAGTCTATAGAAAGGTAGGAAGTAACTAAGTAGCTTAAGGCCTTTAGCTATATCTATTATTAAATTAGTAACGCTATATGTTACGAATGCACTAATGTGCTGTAGATAAGGGACAGGGCGGCCCAACGAGTGACTATAGGGCGCTTATTAAGGCGTAGGAATAAAGGAAGGGTCACGTGACTAGATCACTAGGGATTATAGTGATCTAGCGTTAATCTAGGATCATAGGGATTATAGTGTAAGCCTAGTGATCTAGACGTTATAGTAGAGGATAGGACGGGTATATAGGGAAGGGGATTTCTAGTAGATAGCTAGACTAGATCTCTACTAATTAATCTAAGTAATAGTCTTACTATTAGGAGTAACCTCTTAACGTAACTTATAACACTACTTATTACACTCTTATGTATTTAACCTAACTCACTATCTAAGAAACAGATTCTACTATGCCTTAGAGATAAGCCACCGTTACACTATAACACTTCTCTCTAACACACTACTTTACCTATTACTATATTAGCCTTATACCTTAGATTCTAAAACTTAACTTATTTAAAGTTAATAACTATCCTAGATAGTAGTATAGGATCTATAGGGGCTAGGATAAGATACATACTTAGAAAGCCTAATATTTAATATACACATTATAGTTATATAATATTTAAAGATACGTCCTCTTTATAAAAATATATAGCTACTATATATATACGCTTATTTCTTTATATATTCTACGTTATAGGGTGTATAATTATCCTTAGATCTAAGTATAAGTAGAAGCACTATATTACCTTATAGCACCTCTACTTAGAGTACTATTACTACTCTATCTATCTATAAACTACTATAGATAGAAAGGATATTAAGTTTAATTAGAAGGACCTATTTATATAGTACCTTTAGCGTATATACGATCCTTTTAATAGAGCCTACACTAAAGGGAGTAATAATTAATACCAGTTAGAATAGGAGAGCTATATAAATAGTATATAGAGGAATTACCTCGTAAAGCGAAGGCTTCTACTATAGCAATCTAGCTACCTAAAACCTGGCTATGTGAGTACTTTTAACGGCCCGACTGCCTAGAACGAATGGGTAACGCATATCGGTAGGCACATAGAAAACAGCGAAGGTAATACTCTTAGCGTTAATAACTAGCTCTTACACTATGCCCTCTAAGAAGGCATTATTAAGATAGTTAGCTAGGAGTACAAGCTTTATAAGAGGTAGTTGTAGGAAGGTAAACCATAATGGTTACTAGAAGGAAAGGGGATGAGGGACAAAGTGCAGGCGTGATTAACACCACATATAACCTCACTTAGGCCGTAAGTAAATAGCCGAGAGAATAGAGAAGCGACCTAATTACCTAAATCTCCTACTAAGAAAGCCCGCTAGAGTCATAGCTTTTAAAGTCGTAGAAGGACCTGAGCTATTTTCCTCTCTATAAAAACACTATCAGTTGGCATCCTCTCTCTCTCTCTCTCTCTCTCCCCATATACCGAGTCTAACGTCACAGGCAGCTGGGCGCACTGGGTGCTCCAGCCTTTTATTATTCCGGCTGCGAGAGCCTTGAACGCTACCATCGCCACTTGTACCCTTAGCATGGCTATCTGCCTCGTCGGATGAACAGTGCGACTTGGCGAAAAAATCGAGACAATGTCTCACCACGCAAGAGACATTTGCAGCCTGTTGATGAATCAGCGTAAACGCTGCAACCTTGGCGTTGGGTTCGGCTTCGAGAATATCCACGATGCGCTTCGTCATATATTCTTCTCGTTGCTCTTCATCGGGTGTGCGGCGTTGGTCAACATCAGCAAGAATGATCTTGATACCATGTGCGCTAAGCTTGTCACAAAGACGGTTATAATCGGGTGATGACGGCATCTTATTGAACTCGATTGCAAAGTGCGTTACACCAGCCTTTTTCAGGGCGGCGGCGTTGTGGCACAGATGATCACGAACAGGCTTGTTCGAGACTTTCTGGCCCGAAAAGACCACCTGCTTGTCATCGCAGAATTTGATATAATCAATCGTTGTACCACGCCGTTCAATCTCAGCCACCGTATCTGCCTGTGTTTTGGGCCAGGCAATTGGAAGGGCGCCGGCTGATGCCTCCCTGCAGCGACCACGGCTCTTTAGCTAGCATCCTCCAGTTTCAACGTTCTATGAAGTGGCTCTAGGTGAACTTGAGCACCGAAATTGTTCGTAGTATTTTGTCATCATAGGTGTATGCTGGACATCAGGATTGGCTATTCGCTCACTTCTTTTGCTAAGCGATGGACAAGAGTGGAGGGCAGCCACCAGCAACGCGCCCGTATTAGCGACAGCAACCTCCCCACCGTAGCGTTGTCCACCGCTGATGTGTAAACGAGCCACTGGAAGCAAAAAGGGGGGAAATATCTAAATCAACCGATAGAAACTCGTTAAGAAAATCCTCCTGGACGATGAAGTACCGTTTCCCAAAGATGCATGCCCGGCTGTGGCACGGGCCTGAACTTGACTGTATTCCAACAGTGGCCATAGAATTGCGTGGAACGCGGACAACGAAGCTCATGAGGGGCGCCACCGCTGTAACGACCCGCCCCTTCTTACCGAGCCGTAGCCCAGTGCCGACGCTTGACAAGCAACGCATCAGCTCAATTCATGTATTAATCTGCTTTTCAGTCCTCTTCCGTCAAAATACTATTTGCGTCCAATCGCGCTGTATACGCTGTGTTCTTCTACTTGTCACTTTCGTTCTCCGTGAGAGTACGCAGGTGAAGTGAACGGGCATTGCCCAAGCTCGTATCTCCTTCAATCATTCCATTTAAGTATAGATGTGGGCCTTTCTGAAATGGCAACATTTGTTGCGCCAGCAAAAGGGTGGCACCACCAACAGCTGGTGACTATTAGGGCTTATACGACAACATTCCCACCTACTGTTTGTCTTCTCTCCTCCTAGAAGTTTACTTGCATGGGTAGATACGACTTGAAGCCGGCTTTCATTCGCTCTTCGTCTTCAAGGTATGTTACGCGATGTGCATATCTGTATGGACCTGCAAGGCCTTTTAATTGATATATGTGCGGAGGCTTGATGCTTGCGATGCTTGTGATGCTCCAAATGGTGAGAGAAACTTAACCAGAACTCTTTCGACGGATACGTCAAATATAGATTTGAGCCTTTCTGAAGTGACCTCGCGCCCATATTTTCCCTGTTTTACCTCGACCCAGATGATTTATCTGCATGCGCAGATACGATTTGAAATCAGCTTTGATTAGGTCCTATGCTGGACCTGAAGACGCTGGCGATACGGGCTGCAAGGATGCCGAGGAGCTGATATGGGGGATCCTTGATGAGGGGTCCTGAAAAAAATAATCCTGGAAGTACTGTGGACAATCTCATTCGTATCTTCTCCGGGCTTGCACAGGGCCTATCGAATGGTCAGTCAAGACATGAAAAGTTGAAGTAGCTGCGCACCTCCTTGATTATGCCGCCAAAACTGTGGCTGATGAAGACAATGTGACGCACTAACGCGTTTGTTAATTCCAGCAAGTTCAAGGCCCCTCACCAACCCGTCCTTTCGCCAATCAACATCTTGCACTGGAAGGCAATTTCAGCCAAAGAATTCTTAGAAAATAAATGCCGTCAAAGGATTCTTGGAATGTAATCATGTTAAAGAAAAGTCACTTTTTATTGTTCTCCTAGTTGCGCATTAGTAACAGGGGCATCGATCAACCAGTCAGAGTTATGAGCAAAGACGAGGATTTTTGCTTCCGGGAAGTCGCGTTTAAGGAAGTACCGCGTCGGTGAAGCTTGATGATAGTGTGGAAGAGGAGACCAGACAACCCAGTGGTCCACAAAATTATGCTATGCGCTATAGTTCGTGGACGCCTTGAGTCGCACTGGTCTTGGCTCGGCTATACTTTTCACAAAACAACAGTCCGCCGCTCGCTACGAATATTTTTATAGACGAAGTATGACGTATTTTAGGTGATATGTCTAAAGTCATATGTTTTACTACGTGTCCTTGAGCTTAAATTTATATTCTCTGTCATATATCACTTAAATAATAGATCCTACAGTTATTAATATGGTTAACTTTCGTTGGCTTCTTAAACTTACCTAGATCTAGATATTGTAATGGCAATTGCTTGTTGGCTCCGGTTGGCGGAATACCTTTACACGCCGCTAGTAACCTAAAGTTCGAGATTAGGGGATTAAAGATCTTAAGACTTATATAGGAATCTGTAAATCTACTACTACTTCTTGTTAGTATAGGTAGTCAATAGAGGGAGTAAGAAATGTCACTAACCCGTGACTAGCTTTAAGAACGCCTTAGTCATTCTATATATAGTTGTTTAAATCTCCGTTAATAAGGTTCCTACCGTACTAGCAAGAAAACCTGTGCTCTATACCCGCGGTTATATAGCATAAACTGCAAATTTCCTGAATGAGCCCTATTGTTATCGGACTTAGTGCCGCACTATGCGCTGAGCTCGACGTAGAGGGTAGAGTAGAGGCTGGACTAGGTGTGAAACTAGGTGTTGAATGTGACTGTAAAGTAGACACTGACATTAGGGCTGTACTGGACGGTAACCTTGACGCTGAATTCGGCGCTGAACTAGACGTTGAACTAGACGTTGAACTAGACGTTGTAATCGATACTGAACTCATTGTTAAACTAGATGTTAAACTGGACATTAAACTTGACTGTAAACTAGCCTCTGAATCAAAAGTTGAAACGGATGCGGATGCTGATGTGGATTTCGTTGTGGTGGTTTCTGCGGCCATGTGTGACAAACGGGCAGGGAGGCCTGCATGGGCGGCCCGTTGCACACGAAGGAAGCCAGACACAGGAGGGGCAGGAAGCCACTGTGTGGCTGATGCGAAGATAAGACCGAGGGTCACGTGACTGGATCAGGAGGGATCGGACTGATCCAGGAGGACTCGTCGGACGGACTCAATCTGATCCAGGCTGATGGGTCAGGAGGGATCGGACTGATCCAGGAGGACTCGTCGGACGGACTCAATCTGATCCAGGCTGATGGGTCAGGAGGGATCGGTATGATCCAGGAATACAGTAGAGGATGGGATGGGTATATAGGGAAGGGGATTTCCAGCAGATAGCCAGACTAGATCTCTACTGATCAATCTAAGCAATAATCTAAGCTATACTTAGACTATTAGGAGTAATCTCCTAACGTGACTTACGCTACGATACTACTCACTAGCACTCTTGTGCATTTCGACCTGACTCTCTACCTAAGAAACAGACCTACTGTGGATTAGGGATAAGCCACCGTTACACCATGCTACGCAAGGGAAAGGTGCCGGCCGTCGGACTGGTTTTATACCAGCTGACGGAAGTTGGAAATTTAAGGAAAAGGGTAGTCGTTAGGGAGCTAGTGGAGGTAGAAGACCACGAAATGAAGGCAGACAAGGCGGCAGGAGGGAGCTGGGTGTATTGTACAGTGTATGTAGATTCCGGCTAGATTATATCCACGTTACGTACGTTGGGATTCTACGGCGGCGAATTAAATAATTTTACCACTTCTCTCCTATATACCACCGTAAGATCTAGGACTCTCTGACCTCGTAGTGGCTGCCAGCGGCCCACGTTTATAGGAGAAGAGAGAGCAGTGGCGGGGCTAATAGAAGTGGAAGGGGGGGATTGGCTAGGGGGCGGCTGACTATCACCATTAAGATCGTTGACAACCTCCTAAAGGAAGTTTTTATTAGCATACAGCTAAGCTATATCCTATATTATAATACCACTAAAGGAATAATATATCTTAGTCTAGTCTAAAGCTGCCTTTAATTTAGGGCCCCTAGTGTAGCTAACACTAGCGGCTATACTTATAGGAATGCCTATAAGAACCTTAACTTTTAGATTCTTACTCTTTTAGGCCTATTCGTCCTAGATAGTAAAGTTAAAGTTAGGCTAGCTTAGTACGCTTTACTAAAACTTATCTACGCCGTATAGATTATTATAGAACTATATCTAAACTATATTAAAGGGAACGGCGTCTAGAGTAGGGCTAAGATTAATATAGGGATTAACGCACTATAGAGTGGTAGAAAGGAGGAACTTCTTCTTAGTAGCGGCGTCTATAAGGTAATATAGCTTACTAGTAAAAGCAGGAAGGTATTTAATAGTGGACTTAAAATTAAAATTAAAACCGTTAATAACGGCTAAGCCGAATAAACGCTTAATCTTATTAGAAGGCATAGGGCTAAACATGTCCTAAATAAGTTGTGTAGACTTTTTAGCACTAGAGGTGCTATTCTAGTTCGTTAAGGTAGGTAAACTACTGCCTATAGAAATTTGAATAGTCTTACCCTTCTCCTAGTAGCTCTTAATATCTTTCTTAATTTTCGATCTATTAGTATTAGTGAAGTTAATAGTGACTAGAGTAATACTAGTGATAAAGGCTATATTAATAACGTCTATACTAGCTTTATTATAATAGAATGTAAGTCGCTCTTAGTGGGAGTCATGACTCTCTAGACTATTAGCCGCCGCGTTCTGGCCCTAGTAGACAGCGATATTCTGGCCGGATTCCGGGTTGAAGCCTGCCAGCGCAGTAGCAGCAGCAGCAGCAAGAACACCTACAAGGTGGAGGTTGACATTGGAGGGAACCATCAGAGGCGAAGGTACAATGAAGAAGCTGGCGAGCAACTAGTCACGGAGCTCGGGTTATCTATAGTTCTTAAAGAAGCCTTTTCTTGCCGTTATGCACTTTCTACCGTCGATAGGGGACTAGAAGCTCCAGCAAGCCGTTGATGGCTAAGGTAAAATTGGTTGAGCGGCTCATTAAGGACGAGGGATAGCCGCGATACTATACATACCGTAAAAACCGGGATAAGTGTCGCTTATGCTTTTAGGAAATTTTAGTTACCGAGTAAGGTAAGTCAGAACCTCTATTTCTAGCTCTCTAAGCAGCAGCCAAAATCCACCGCACTAAAATTATTATGTTAGAAACCCGACACCCATACAGTACTGTAACGGTTTTTACGGTATTTGTAAAAGCCGTACCTGCCGGCCGCTTAGTCAAGTCGACAGAGTCAATTAGTAGCAGCAACAGCTTCCTAGGCAGATAGCGGGCTAATGTGCGAATTTCAGAACGCAGGGAATTTCTAGAACGAGAGCCTTACGCTCGAGTGTGCCACTCGCTAGACCAGCCCGGGATGGATACTGGACTTTCACCCAGTCAAACAGCTTCAGCGCCGCAGCTTTCTAGAACGAACGTATGCGTAAGAGTATTGGCATCGGAGATAGCATCCCCGCTTCAGCTCAACCAATCAGCTTGACGGTGCGAAGAATGGGCCGGCATTTGGACGACGACAATGGAATTAACTGTGCAGTAATGGTCGAATTGCGGTGCTATATGGCTGCCGTGTCCGTCGAGAATAAGAAGTCGGTGTGTGCGGACTGTACGCCGTCGTGTGCTTGGATCAAACACCTCCTTCAACCACAGCGGACCGAGATCGTCAGAATTCCAGCAGCTCATCACCGCGCTCGTGGAGACGTATAAGCACGCCAACGAGGCCCGAATCTATGAGGGCAGGTCAGCGTATACACAAGGGTTCTACGATTTTCTAGAACGTTACTACAATATGCAGTGCAAGTGGCCAACGCGCGGACCGATCCGGCCAGTGCTGGTTCAGGTTGTTAGCACCCAGACGACGCTGGATACGGTCTTCGAGGTCGTGCAGGGACTGCGCATGATCATCGAGCACAACGAAGCCATCGTAAAGCAGCCTCCCCTCTTGCAGCTAGCCGCGTTGCGCATCGAAAATTTCGTCTCTTATACGAGCTACGCCATTAAGCCCGAAGATTCTAAAAGGCTGCTAGAACTGATGCCGATTTGGCAATAGGCACCCCTAGATGCGCTGCGAGTCCACGGTGACAACATTATCATACTTCGACGGAAGTGCCCCAAGGCCATCCTCACCAAGATCGGTGGCCTTGGCAGCAAGATGACATGGCGGGTCACCGGCACCGCCCGCCACCATAGAGGCATCTGGGCAGCAAGCGTGACACCCGCGTCTCCCACGGCTGCTTATCACTGCGACGCCCCCGTTCCGGTGGTGCTACTGGCCGTCAAAAGCGACGCACGGTACAGCGATGCGGGAAAGTTGCTTGGCACGCACTGCCGCCTGAAAAGTGCTTCACATTTACGACGACGGTGAGCGAAAGGTCATTTCTACGCGTCGAAGCCGACGGCCCGGAGGAAGTCAACCGACAGAAATCCAAATTTATTATAATTTATTCCACTATCTTTCTAGTCTAAAAAAACACAAGGTAGGGTATACCTTGTGATGTAGATGAAAGATGGCCGAGAAGGGGGTGGTTGACGTCTAGTAGTCATAAGGTAGGCCAAGTGTCAGGCAACAACATGTCACGTGGAACACGCATGCAGGTACCCAACCCAACCCCTGTAAGCATCCCAGCCGAAGACCAGCATCAACCATCCAACTAGACGGTGACAACCACCGAACTGGGACGGTAACTACCAAACGCCAGCCATGGCGCAAGAGGAAGAAATTGAGCGGCTCAAGAGTGCGCTCGAGCAGCAGACACGTCGGGCTGATGAGGAGAGGCGTCTGCGCGAGCAGCAGACACGTCGGGCTGATGAGGAGAGGCGTCTGCGCGAGCAGCAGACACGTCGGGCTGATGAGGAGAGGCGTCTGCGCGAGCAGCAGACACGTCGGGCTGATGAGGAGAGGCGTCTGCGTGAGCAGGAGACGCGCCTTCGTGAGCAGGAGACGCGCCTTCGTGAGCATGCCGAGCAGAACACTAGAGCCATCAATGCCGCGCTGCAGCGAGAACGAGAGGAGCATAACAAGACGACACGCGGTAAGGCCGCCCTGCCTATCTCTACCAACGTTTGAGCTTCATTGCCTGACTGACTTACTGATTGCCTTTAGACCAACCGCTCGAGGACTACCTAAAGCGGGTGCATCTCCTAAATTACCATATGTCACGCCTCCTCCCGCCGCCGACTAAGGCAACCCGAACACTCTCCGAAGGCCAACAGTCCAAGTCGACCACGCACGGCCGAACCGATATTGTAAGAAAATACTACCCGCTGCGGATATGCCCGTGGACCGGCTTTCCTGAGCTCTGCCAGCGACAATTTGCCCGTATCCAAGACGCGCTTGGCACGCAGCGGCTGTTCCCGTCGGCGTCCGAGCTTGATCTCGATGAGAAGAGGCTACTAGAGAACTTACCCACGGGCTTTGTCGAGTCCGAGGCGTTTCTTAGTGAGAGCAAGTCGTCCTCTTTTGTGCATGAGACGCTAGAGCGGCCGGCGCAGCGCATCATGAATGCCTACCTTGGCACGACCGGGCAGGAGGCGCAGCTGTACTTCGACGGCCTCTCGGCTGGCTGGAAAATGCGCCATCGCAGCGACAGCAACGCTGGTTCCAGCTCGGCCGAAGGTCAGAGCGGTGGCGACAGCGTGACCAGCGAGAACAGCGGCAGCGGAACTGAGACTGTCATCAGGCAGCGGCGTCCTAAGAAGATTCTGCCCGACTGTCTGGTCCTCCGCATGGAGATGCTCTCATCAGAAGGAGGAGGAGGAGGCAGTTCGACGGCCCCCTATAATCCCCACGAAGAAGAAGACAAGGGTGGCAAAGAGGCCCGTACACGAGCCATCTCACGCGTGACGGTCGGCGAGCACAAGGCCTTCCACCGGCTCCGTGCGGCGATGCTCTCCCGGGTTCTGAAAGACGCCATGGCCGAGGATTTCATGGTGCGGCTGGCGCGGAAGGCCTTAATGAAAACGCCGGTGCCGGGCGTGACGACGGATGCAGCCGGGGCGGTGACACAGTCGACGAACAACATCCCATGTTTCATCTTCTTTGCCTATGCGCTGGCCCAAACTTTCCACTACATGGTAACGTCTGGGCTCGAATTTGGGTATATGGCCGCTGGCGAGAGCGTCTCCTTTTTACGCGTGCCCCGCGACGAACCGACTATGTTGCTATACTACACGGAGCTCTTTCCCCAATACTGCCGCCCGCCGGCGGGGGCCGATGACGCGGCCGACGACACTCCTGCCGCTGTCGTCGATGTCAATACGCTGGCCATTGCCAAGCTCTGCAGCCTAACCCTGCTCGCCCTAGAATCACCCGTGGTGGGACCACGAGAGGTCAGCATCCAGCTTTCACAGCTCGCCGAGTTCCCCAACCTGCCGTCGTTACTGCGTGAGGAGTCGGCCGCCGCTTTTTCTCCGACGACCACTCCATCATCAAGTCGCGATAGTAGCCGACGGAGACGGCGTGACGAAGCAGGTGAGGACGATGACGACGACGAGAATGGTGATGATGATGGCGGTCGGCGTGGACGTAAGATGGCGCATCGGCCTCGGAACCCCTCGCCCCTCAAAAAGCAGTCGACGACGCCTGGCCAGCAGCCATCGGACGCCGCCAACGACGACGACGACGCCAACGACGAAGCCGCTCCCGCACCACGACTCGCTAATGGCTCACAGCTGGGCCGCGGTCGCTATGGCCTTCCATCGCTGCCGAGCCCCTTTGACCCTGTGTCGTTTAAGCCACTACGGCCGTACTGCACGCATCTCTGCCTCCGCAGTCTCATGCGAGGGGAGGACAGCGTCGACCACGACTGCCCCAATATCCTTTTGCACCTGGAAGCCGCGCGGCGGATTAGAGGGCCGGCAGCAGCAGACGAGGTGGCCGGTCACCGCGGCCACCACCGCCACCCTATCGGGCCGGCGGAGCTCACCGAGCTCGTTCAGCAGCAGCTCTTCAACAATGTCGAGCAGGACTGCGAGTGCCTCCTCCGCCGCGGTCTCAACGGCGCCATCGGCTGTCTCTTCCGGCTAACCGTCACCGGCTTTGGCTACACGCTCGTGGCCAAGGGCGTGCAGTCGTTCCACGCACACCGGCTCTATCACGAGGCTGTCATATATAAAAAGCTGGCGGCGCAGCAGGGCGTTCTAATCCCGGTGTGTGTTGGCGTGGTGAAGCTCCGGCTGCCGTATCCTATGACGAACGGGAAGCTCGTGACAAACATGCTACTGCTCTCATACGCGGGAACGCCGCTGTATTTGCCATCGTTGCAGCGCCGGCTCGAGGCGCGCCGGGTGGACGTGGACGCAGAGGCTTGTCGGACGCTTAGGGAGCTACAGGCTCTCGGGGTGGAAGATGAGGATGAGACGAGCAATGGGAACCTGACGTGGTGTGAGAGCGTAGGGCGGGTCATGAAGATTGACTTTGACCATGTACATCTATGTGAGGTGCAGCATCCCACCAGCATAACCACCACCACCACTACTACTACTACTATAGCTGCACCGAATGAGAAGAAGCGGCCCGCTGATGGGCCTCCACCGGGGGGGCTGCTGTGGGAGGAGTGCAGGCAGAGAAGATGGCAACAGGAGCAGCGGCACTTGACAGTGACAAGTTTGCTACTAGCATAGGTGGGATTCAATACCTAGGGATTGTTTATAGGGCCTGTTGGATATTGGCTCGCTAGTTGAATGTAAATTGATTAAGCCTTCATGCTTCTATATTCTATAGAAGCTAGTCCTTTTAAACTAGCCGCTTAAGAAAGACACCACAAGTAACAACATCCCCGACCAACTAAAATGTAAGGGGTTTCGCTTTACTCAGGTTAAACTAAGTTTACTCGGTAGTTGCTCGGAATAATTGTTATCTCGTGGCGCTAAGTTTCGTTGATGGCCAATTGTTAAGTACTAGCATCTTTGAATTGTTTTTACGACCCCTAATGACAGTCTCGGTATGAACACTCCGTCCCGTGCCTGCTCAGAGCTGACCAGCCTTAGCCACTCGTCTAAACGAAACTACGCGCTAACCCCAACGGATGGCTTAAGGGAGAAACGGCCATCTTCTGGCTTCTCGTAGGAGAGAGAAGCGCCAAAGGCCTCCCAATGTCTCTTACCCATTAAGTGGGACAAAATCCGCTACGACCGAAAACCTATGCCATCAATCCGATATCGTTAGCCGCACATTCGAACCATCCACTCTAGATCCCAACCACCATCCATCTATAGACCTAACCATCATCCATCTATAGACATAGTGCACAGTTAACGGCCGACGGCGAAAACAAATACTGGCTATACAGGTATTGCCACTTAAGCGGCACTACTATACCGCGCTGTTTGCTAGCGACAGTACGACGAGTGATATACCATCTAAAACACCAATACAAATTAGAAGAGTTTGGTTATAAGGCGGCAACAACGGACCCCTTCACTAATGCTAAGACGGCGGTTAGTGCTACTGCGTAAGTTGGTGGCTAGCGTTTAGTGTTTAATGACGTGCAGTTTAAGAACGATTTTATCGACTAGGTGGTTAGCCTTAATTCCACCTTCCGCTAAGACACTTATCGTCGCACTATGACATGTTTGCCACCTAGTTGGAGGGCAGTGACAAAATTCTTCCGAAAAGCCTATCCACTGTTAGCTCTATAGTAAGAGAGAAATGGTTTAACGACGCTAGGAGACGCCTTTAGCTGAAGAAACAGCTCCACTAGACTAGGAGTAAAGCTGGCCTCCGAACTAGATGAATCTATGGCTAGGACAAACAAGGCGGATCTATAGTGTCCTAAATGGCACTAGACTTTTTTTAGCTGCCTAGAAATGAGTGTAGAGTATAAGCGGATTTCTAACATAATAGTTTTAGTAGGGTGTATATTAGTTACTACTATTACGAATGCACTAATATACTGTAGATAAGGGATAGGGCGGCCTAACGAGTAACTATAAGGCACTTATAAAAGTATAGGAATAAAGGAAGGGTTATATAACTAGATCACTAGGGATTATAGTAATCTAGTATTAATCTAGGATTATAGGGATTATAGTATAAGCCTAGTAATCTAGACGTTATAATAGAGGATAGAATAGATATATAAGGAAAGGGATTTCTAGTAGATAGCTAGACTAGATCTCTATTAATTAATCTAAGTAATAGTTCTACTATTAAAAGTAACCTTTTAATATAACTTATAATACTACTTATTATATTCTTATATATTTAACCTAACTTACTATCTAAGAAATAGATTCTATTATACCTTAGAAATAAGATATTATTATATTTTAATTAGTCCTATTTAGTAAATTACTTTAAAACCTTAAGTAGCTTACTAAAATATCTACTATAAGTAGACTTACTAGTATACCTATTTAAAGGACTAATAAAGATACTACTAATAATATCTAAAAACTTATAGTAAAAATTAAAAAACTTAAAAAAACTAATAAGAAACTCTAAAAGACTATAATATAGTACTAAAAGAAGATTAATAACCTTAAAAATATAAAAGAAAAGCTTAAGTCTAGATTAGAAAAAAAAATAATAAAGGATTAAAATAAAGTAATATACCTAAGTGTAACAAACGGGTAGGGAGGCCTACATAGGCGGCCCGTTGCATATAAAGGAAGCTAGACATAGGAGGGGCAGGAAGCCACTGTATAGCTAATACGAAGATAAGACTAAGGGTTATGTGACTAGATTAGGAGGGATCGGACTAATCTAAGAGGACTTATCGGACGGACTTAATCTAATCTAGGCTAATAGGTTAGGAGGGATTAGTATAATCTAGGAATATAGTAGAGGATAGGATAAGTATATAGGGAAGGGGATTTCTAGTAGATAGCTAGACTAGATCTCTACTAATTAATCTAAGCAATATTCTAAGTATTAGTTTATTAGGAGTAATCTCCTAACATAACTTATATACTATAATACTACTTACTAGCACTCTTATATATTTCGACCTAACTCTCTACCTAAGAAATAGACCTACTATAGATTAGGAATAAACTACTATTATATTTTAATTAGTCCTATTTAGTAAGTTACCTTAAAACCGTAAGTAGCTAACCTTTATAATATCTACTACTAGTAGTATAATAACTAACCTAGGCTAAGCTATAGTGTAGATAAGGTAGTAGATTAACGCCCTTACTACTTAAATCTAGACTATATAGAACGCTAATACTAGAACCCTTACGCTTCTAAAATTCCCTAAACCTAACTCGTTTAATAGAACTAAAAAAGACGTTTAAAACTTCTTAACTTAGGCTAAAGCCTATCTTTATATTAATACTACTATTATTAATCCTACTATAAAGATACTTTATATTAGGAATCTTCTTACTAGTAAGGCAATAGAGTAGTAGGAGCTAACTCTTTAAGACTACCTTAATAATAAAGAACCTAAGGATGAAACTATATAAATCTTTTAGTAGTATAAACGCTTTAAAGAACTACTCTAAACTACCTTTAGAGATCTAGACAAAATTCGTACTACTACTTATAAACTTAAAGCCCTTAAGTAGACTAGGTCTACTTAGTACCTTATAAGGGAGTTTAAGTGTATCTTAAACCACCTCGTGTAAGATAATAATAGTATAATAGAGCTACTCTATAACGCTCTATAAGAGGATATAAAGGATAAGATTATAAAAGAGGATCGACCTAATACTTTTAACGAATTTACTAGTAAGATTATTAAGGTTAATAACCGACTCTATACTAGGCGACTTAAACGTAGAGGATAGGGTACTAGAAAATAAAATAACCTACTACTACACTATTAGCTGAACACTAGTAGGCAATACTAAGGGTCTACGGCCTATAGAACTTATTTAGGCCTAATAGAACTTAACACTACTTATAAGGAAAAGGGTAAGACTTATTATAATTATAGAAAGCTAGGATACTTTATAAATAAGTATAAGGCTCTAAAAAAGTCTTAAAAACCCGTATAAGAATACTAGAAGCTAAACGTAGTAAACTAAAAAGACCTACTAACTTATAATATTAGTATAGTTAATAGTAAGGAATACGTCTTAGATAACGACCGATTTATAGATTATAATAAAGCCTTATTAGATAAAGACTAGGATTTTAGAACCTAACTAGTACCTAATAAAGAAGAAGAGATATATATATACAACTATCTACACTTCTTAGTATATTACAATAATATATACTTAATCTATAAAACTAATAAAGAAGAATCTAGATAGTATCCTTACGAATCTAGGACTACTTAAATTAACTAATTAAAGCTTAAAGACGCCTTTATCGCTTTAAGCACTATAGACACTAAATAGAAGAAGGTCTTCCTTAAGACACCTTAAGACTATAGTAGTAAGAAGTATATCTTATAGAACTAAATACGACCTACGAACTTTAAGTCTAAAGATATAGAGTTTATTATAGTTAAAGGCGAAGTAATTACTAACTTAGATATACTAGCTATATCTATTTAAGAGGACTAAGATAGGGAATATAAGGTAGCTAAAGACAAAAACCACCCTAAATATATTATATAATACCTATAACACTACTAACTTATATAGACTATATGTATATACTATTACTATAAGGATTACCTTATAGATAAGATTAAGTACTAATAGTTTCCTACTCCTAATATTAAACCCTACTATACTAAGGAACTCTAAGGTTAGATAGAGTATAGAAAGGAGGACAACTATATTGTGTTATAACGAAACGAAGAAACCTAAATTAAGGATAACACCTACACTATCTATATTAGACCTATATAATAGGAATATAATAGAAACTATATAAGGGAGAATAATTTATTTAGTCTAAATCTAATTAACTTAAAAGGTAGATAACTTAACCGTCGCTATAGCTCTAAGATAAGTCTAATAAGTAGACTATATAATAATATATAAGAGGAAGGAAGTTTAAGAAATAATAGCCGTTATTATAACTAAGACTAATACTTTAATAGAGATCTAATCGGTCTCTATATACTATAGACGTTAGTAGTACTAGTCATCTTATAGTTAATATCCTTATTAATAGAAATAAAACCTAGGCAATAATCAATAGTAGAGTATAAGGAAATTATATCTTACTAAAACTTATTAATAAGTTATAATTGCCCTAGAAAAGAAAGAACGAGCCCTACTGACTTATAAACGTAGAAGGAGAAGCTATTAAGTACGGCTATAGAGTAGTAGATTAAGAAACTATATAACTTCTTATTTCTATCTAAGATATAAAACATACTATCTCTTTAGATATTATAGAGATCTTAAAACATAATATTATATTAGGGATACCTTAGTTATAGGCGAGTAATCCTAGAGTTAACTAGAGAATAGGCTAACTTTAGTAGGATACACTAGGATACGATTATAATAAGAAGAACGGCTAAAGAAAGGCACCTTTATTAAATCATAATAGGCCTTTAGGACTATATATAATCGCTAAAGAGCTAAAAGCTAAAACAATAAAGATTCCTAAGGAATACTTAAAGTATAGTAAGCTATTTAGTAGAGAGCTAGAGACAGGACTACTAGAGTATTTACGCTAGGACTATAAGATTAAACTCTAGCCTAGTAAGGAACTAAGGTTCTATAAGATATATCCTTAGAACCCTATATAGGACTAAGCGCTTAAAGAGTATCTAAAGGAGATACTATAAAAGGGATATATACGACTATTAGAGTCCCTAATAGGATACCTAATCCTATAGGTACTAAAGAAAAATAGAAAACTATAACTATATATCGACTATTAGTAACTAAACGAGATTATAATTAAGAACTAATACCTATTACTACTTATTACTAAAATATACAATAAGGTCTATAAAGCTAGGTGGTTTATAACACTTAACCTAAAAGGAGCCTATAACCTTATACGGATAAAGGAGGGCTAAGAGTAGATAATAGCGTTTAGAACCACTAGAGGACACTATAAGTATCTAGTAATACCTTTTAGGCTAACTAATATACTAGTAATATTTTAAATAATAATCGATAATATCCTATAGAAATAGCTAGGAATCTTTATAGTTATCTACCTTAACGATATCCTTATCTATTTAAACACACTAGAGGAGTATAAGCAATATGTCTATAAGGTACTATAGACGCTATAAGACAATAATCTCCTAGTAGAAGTAAAGAAATACTAGTTCTACTAGAAGACTATTTACTTCCTAGGATATATACTTACGTATAGGGAAATACGAATAAGCAACGATAAGATTAAAACTATTAAGGAATAGCTAATACTAATAACACTAAAAGATATAAGAGCGTTTACTACCTTTATAAACTTCTATTATAAGTTCCTTAGAGGATATAGCGATATAGTATAACCTCTTACCGATCTAATAAAGAAAGAAATTAGCTTTAAGTAGGAAGAACGTAAAGCTAAGGCATTCTAAAACATTAAAGACTTAGTTATAAAAGAACCTATATTAAAAGTACCTAATTAGGATAAGCCCTATAAGCTTAAGACTAACGCCTTAGACTATAGCCTAGGCGGGCAGTTTAGACAATAAGACGATAAAGGAAGGTTACACCTAGTTGTATTCTTCTTATAAAAACTCTACGGACCTAAGCTAAACTATAGGATCTATAATAAAGAGCTTATAGCGATTATTTAGTGTTTTAAAGAATAGAGACACTATCTCGTTAGAGTAAAGTATTAAGTTAAAGTGTATACTAACTATAAGAATCTTATATCGTTCTTAACTATAAAAGATCTAAATAAACGGTAGATTAGATAGTATAAGACCCTTATAGACTACGACTTTAAGATTATATATTAAAAAGGATTAGAAAATAGACGAGTAGACACGCTTAGCCGTAGAGAAGATCTAAAGTTAGAAGAATAAGTAGATAACACACCCTTATTATAAGCCACTAAGGATAAGAACCTTATATTAGGCACTAGAGAAATCAGTATAATATAGTAAGCTAAGCTAGATAAGACGTAGATATAACGTATTATATTATATATAAAGAATAATAGCTACCTAGATAATTAAAAAACGAAACTATATATAACTAAGAGTAGGAATAACTACTTATTTAATAAACGTTAGTATATTCCTAGTACACTTTAAAAGCAGCTTATTAAAGAAATATACGAGTACCTATTATATAGACATTAGGGTGTAGGGAAAACGATTAATAGATTAAGAAGATTATACGACTTCCCTAGAAGTAGAAAGATTATATAGGAAGTTATTAAAAACTATAATATCTATAATAAAGCTAAGGCAGTATAGTACGCGCCTTATAGAGAACTATAACTAATACTACTACCTAAACGAGTATAGTAAATAATTATAATAAACTTTATTATTAAACTACTAAAGTTAAAGGAACCTATAACTAAAGTATACTATAATAGTATACTAGTTATAGTTAATAAACTTATAAAGTATACCTACTATATTCCTTATATAGAATTAAGTAATATAAGAGATTTAGTATATATCTTCTTTAAGACAATTATTATATAATATAGGTTACCTACTAAGTTAATAATAGATTAAAATAAACTCTTTATATTAAACTTCTAGAAATACCTTATAGAAATTATAAAGGTTAAATAGAACCTTTTAATAGTATTCTATCTATAGATAGATAGATAAATAGAGATCTAGAACTAGATACTTAAATAGTATCTATAAAGCTATATAAACTACTAATAGAACGATTAGGTAGAGTGGTTACTACTTATATAATAGGCTATAAATAGCTTAGAAAATAAAAATATAAAAATATTACCCTTTAGGGCGAACTATAGATTTAACCCTACGATTAAAATACATATAGTATAAAATATAAACGCACTAGTAGTTATAGTATATATAGTAACTATTATAGAAATATAAAAGTATCTATAAGTAGAATAGATATTTTTATAGAATCGAATAAAGCACTATATAGATAAAAAGAGATTACTAGTACTAATCCTAGAGAGGGGAGATAAAGTTTACCTTATCTATAAAAATATTAAGATAAAACGACCTAATAATAAACTCGACTAGAAGAAAATTAGACTATTCCTTATTAAATAGAAACTATTAGAAGTTAACTATAAACTATTATTACTAGAAGGGATAAAGATATATCCTATATTTTATATATTATTACTAGAGAAAGCACTAAGTAATACAACACTTACTATAGACGTTACCTTTAAAGACACGAATAAGTATAAGGTTAAGAAAATACTTAAAACATAAGGAACCTAAAAGAATCGTTATTATCTTATTAAGTAGAAAGGATACCTAAACTCTAAGAATATATAGGAACTAGCTAAGAACCTTAGGAACTACTAGGACCTATTATAATAGTTCTATTAAAAGTAAATAAACACTTAGGCGGAACTAGAAGACCTAAGTTTATAAGAAACTCTAGGGATTAGTCGGCTATATAAGCTTTAAGTTTAGAACGCTCTTACGCTTCTAACTCGTTAAGACTCTCTACCCTATAAGCTACTATCTCTATAGCCTTTTAACGAAGAAACTTTTCCTAACAATGAATTCTCTAGAGATAAGCTATTATACGCTCTAAATCCTCCTTAATAAACGCGTACTCTTTATTAAGACGGTCCTTCTTATAAAGAACTTATATATAGGCGTCTAAAGATATACTACCTAGGTTGTAATTAGAATAACCTTATAGTATATATTCACTATAATAGTCTTTCCCTTTAGTAATAATACACTTATAGTTGTTTTAGTAATAAGAATTATAGGATAGTATAATAAAGCTAAAAGTAGAAATAAAATCAGTAAGACGTTTATAATTAGCCTTTTAGTTTAAATAGGACCACTATTTAGAGATATAGTTAGAAGGCATCTTAGGGGAAAAAAGGATATAGAGGAGAGAAAGGGGACCTATAAAAAATAGATTATAGAAAGCCTTAAGGATAAGACTTAAGGAGGAGGGGAATAATATAACAAACGGGTAGGGAGGCCTATATAGGCGGCCTATTATACATAAAGGAAGCTAGACATAGGAGGGGTAGGAAGCTACTATATAGCTAATACGAAGATAAGACTAAGGGTCACATGACTAGATTAAGAGGGATCGGACTAATCTAGGAGGACTCGTTAGACGGACTTAATCTAATCTAGGCTAATAGGTTAGGAGGGATCGGTATAATCTAGGAATACAGTAGAGGATAGGATAGGTATATAGGGAAGGGGATTTCTAGTAGATAGCTAGACTAGATCTCTACTAATTAATCTAAGTAATATTCTAAGTATTAGTTTATTAGGAGTAATCTCCTAACGTGACTTATACGCTACGACACTACTCACTAGTACTCTTATGCATTTCGACCTAACTCTCTATCTAAGAAATAGACCTACTATAGATTAGGAATAAGCCACTATTACACTAAGTTCTTAAAACTAGTACTTTATAATAAAATAAAAGGAGATATAAAGGGTTTCTTTATATAAGTAAGAGTTTATCTTTATATTAATAATAAAGTAATTAAAATACTTAAAGCCTAGATCTTATATATTAATAACCTTTTAATTAAAAAAGTAATAAAATAATAAAAGCCTATACTATATAACTATTTAAAAAGAGAAGATAATACTAAATAAAATACTAAAATAATCTAAGTATTTAGAGACTATAATAACTTTAAAGAGTAACTCTTTAATACTTTTAGAAACCTAGATAAGTATAAAGAGACTATATAATAGTTCTTTTAGTTTAAATAGACTAGATCTATAGTTTATTATACTAAGGAATTTAAAAGGATTATATTTAAACTTAATTAGGATAATAAGCCTAAAATAGAAATTTACTACTAAGGATTAAAAGAAGAGCTAAAAGATAATATCTATAGAGAACTATAGTCTTAGTAATTTAATAACTTTATAGAGCTAGTTATTAAAGTAGATAATTACTTATATAAAAGATATTAAAAATAAAAAAGAAGACTTAGTTATAGACTATATAGAAAGTTTAATAAACTAAATATTAGTAAACTATAAAAAACCTTTACTACCTATAGTTACTATATAGGACTAATAGAACTTAATATTACTAATAAAGAGAAAAATAAGACTTACTATAATTATAGTAAAAAAGGGTATTTTATAAATAAGTATAGAGCTTTAAAGAAACTATAAAAGCTAGTTAAAGAAAGAAAAAAGCTTAATATAATAAATTATAAGAATATACTAATATATAATATTAATATAACTAATAGTAAAGAATACTTTTTAAATAGTAACTACTTTATAGAATATAATAAAATAATATTAGATAAAGACTAGAATTTTGGTATATAACTATTACTTAAAGAAGATTAGGAATATAGAACCTAACTATTAGCCTATATATTAACCCTAGAGTTAAATGTATAGGAGGATATTAAGTATATTTTTACTACTCTTAAAAGATACTAGAATAATAAAATATATAACTATCTATACTTTTTAATATATTATAAGGATATATACTTAGTTTATAAATCTAATAAAAAAGGATTAAGGTAGTACCTTTATAAACTAGAGACTATTTAAACTAACCTACTAGAGTTAAAAGACACTTTTATTACTCTAAGTGTCTTTAATATAAAATAGAAAAGAGTCTTCTATAAGATACTAGAAGAATCTAATAATATACTTTAAAGTATACTAATAAGTAAAAAAAGAGATCTAAAGTCTATTATAGTTACCTTTTAAAGTACTAATATATTAGATTTAATAGTACTCTTTAACCTAGTCTACTAACTAGTAGTAAAGAAGACCTATTATATAAAAAAACATTTTATAATAAGTATATTATACTAAAAATATACTATAATCTTATAGGCCTTATACTATTATAATAGTTATAAATAATACCTTTAAAAAAAGCTTAAATATAGATAGTTTCTAAAGGAACTATACTTTACTAGATATAGACTATACTTAAAAATAGATCTATAATACTAAAGAATCTAAAAGAAAAACACTTTAAAAATCGTTCTATAAAAGAATAAAGAAAGTTATTATTATATTAAAGATAAAAACCTATATACTATTTAAGTTATAACCTTATAATATAAAAAAAGAAGAAACTATATAATAAAAAAAAGCTTATTTAGTCTAAACTTAATTAATATAAAAGGAAAGTAATTAAACTATAACCCTACTTTAATAGAATAGTTAAAAGACTATTATTAATATAAGTATTAAAAGAAATATACTAATAAAAGTAAGAATTAAAACTAATAAAATAACTACCTATTTAAATAAAAGACTAAAGAATAGAAATTAAAAAAAGATAACTATTACTATTAAAAG
>JANZYN010000208.1:0-24840 GCA_025583755.1 Cordyceps tenuipes
GCTGCTGCTGAACCTGCTGAACCTGCTGCTGCTGGGAGCAGTGCACGAAAAAGGCACCGAGGCGGGGTCCGGGACAGGTGATGCGCAGGTCGACGCAGCGCTGACACTGTGGCAGGCTCAAGTCGCACTGGTTTCGCCGGCGGGTTAGTTGGCGTCAAGGAGGGGAAGAGGGGGGGACAGGGCGTCAAGGCTGGATGGAGGCTGACGTTGACGGACCTTGACCTTGCGTTGCCGGCAGGGGAGGCATCCTTTGCTCCTACCAGCGACGTTTACCATGGCGGCGACATGTGCGGTGGGATCATCTGATGCAGAGTGATGGATGGGATTGGGTGGACATGGTGGAGATGGCGATGATGGCGATGATGATGATGATGATGATGATGATGAAGAAGAAGAAGAGGAAGAGGAAGGCGAGAATGATGATCAAGGCGATGATGACGATGATGAAGCTGATGGCGATGGCGATGGCAATGATGACAAGAAAGAAAGCGTCTGTTTGCATTTGGCTGCTGTGCCCATCTCCACTTGCAACCTCCCACCAACTGCTTGCTGACTGTGTTGGTTACCTTGCCCAGCTATTCACCAATTCTTGTTCCAAAATAAGAATAAAAATAAAAACATTTTCCGTTAGAATCTTCCGCTTTTTGAACGGCTATTTTTAGTCTAGTTCTTGGCACTCGTACTTCCCTCAGCCAGGCCCTTACTCTTCTTCCTTTGACTCCCTGTTGCACACCAAGTTGAAGAGAAGCTGTGCCTGTATCTCTCGACCCAACATTCAGTGTGTATGTGTGCAGCTTCAGCTCCAAATGAGCGTCTACACCATCCTAGGCGTCTCAACACCATGTATTATCTTTTATCCGTTTCAGAAGCATGGGGTTTCTTTTTATAGCCGCCCTATTTACCTTCCGTAGTACAAGTCTTGAGAGCTATATAGCTATGCCCAACCCCAGACTCAACTCAATCTTCCTCAAGCAACAGACACGGTTCATTGCGAAAAGTCTTGATCATGGAGTCTGAATCTTCACCACCTCAGCCTCGACCTTGCAACCGGCCTTTGAGTGACCAGGACATTCAAGACCGTACCTACAGCTTCGTCGATTCCATCGACCGTAAACGGGTTCTGGCACAGGTCGAGCGGCACAGTGGCATCAGGGGCTGCACCATCTCGTTCCCCATAGAAGGTTCAACTACTTATGTCTGCTTCTTCATCGAGTTTCCACACGATACACGCATCGACTGGGTGGTCCGCATCCCCGTACCGACCACCGTCGACCGCCGCTGGCAAATGATCCAGAACGAAGCGGCAACGCTCAGGTACGTAACATCCCTAGCCGTTCTTGCTCTTTCAACCCAACCTCACACTCATAATAGGTTTATCAAGGACCATAGCGACCTCCCCGTCCCTACTGTCATCAGGTGCGACGAAGCGCAGCTGACAGGCGATTCCACGACGAAGCAGTGCTACATCATCACCGAGCGCATCCCTGGAAAGCCGCTCGACTACGACACATTGTACCAGCTCAGTTGGTTTAAGCGTTATCGCCTCATCAAGGAGCTCAGCAAAATGTTTTCCAAGCTCCAGACCATTACGTTTCGTCGCTCTGGGTCTCTGTGCCAATCGATCGCCGGAGGCTCGTTCTATACCGACCATCATCTCTGCCGCTGGGACAACTTCCTCGCCGACCGCGACGGCCAGCGCCGCCTAGGCCAAGACAGTTCCAATAAAGTGGAAGACTCTTTTGATTGGCTCCTTGCCGCCCGCGGCGAGAGATGCAAGGCCATCGACCAGAGCTGCGATCTCTTCACCCGATGCAAGGCTGCCCAGAAATTTGCTGAATCCGGCAACAAGGGTAAGGCCGGAAATGTTTCCATCACTAATGACCTTTTGAAAAAAATCGGCCACGACTTTGTGCTCAGCAAGTCTTCCGTGGCCATGGACACGGTCATCATCGACGGCGACGGCTGCGTCACGGGCCTCGTCAACTGGACGTGGTGCGAGATCCTGCCGCGGTCGCTGTGCCCGCCACCCAGGTGGCTCCTCCTTCTCTGGGAAGATGCGGCTAACAGCCGAGATCAGATGCGGCGGGGGGTCAAGCCACTGCACGAGGCGTTCGGGCTCTCGGAAGCGCAGCTACGACCCGAGCCCCGGCCGCAAGGCCGCAACCCCAGCATCGCCTCGCGCAAGGCCACGCCGCGCCGCGCGGCCGAGGGGATGGAGGGACAGGGGCGCAAGGTCGGCGCCGATGCCAAACAGTGCAACGTGGTGTCCGGCCTGGCCCAGTCCCTTCCGGAGGTCTACGGCGGCGGATTCTTGCAGCCATGGCTCTTGGAAGAAAAGAACTGCGACAAGGCCAAAGAGGTCAACGAGTTGCGGTATCCGGTGCTTGAATGCGATGAGTACGCCTCGCTCCCACGCTACCGATGGACTGGCAGCGCGAAAATAAAGCCGCACCACTACGCCGGGGTTCCGGCCCTCAGCACAGCTGACCTTGCTGATATGTGGGGGAGGATGGCCCTGGAGGGAGACGCCTAATTGAGGGCGAGCCCGGATCAAGAATGAAGATCTACTGTACCCCGAGGACCCATACCCCATCGGCCCTCACGTCTCCCGCGCCGACAGCCACCTCAGCGACCGCGACGGCGAGAGTCGGAGTAAACGGGCATGCTGCGACACCGCGATAGAGTCCGTCGAGCAGCACTGTCGGTACTTCAACGACGTCTACAGGCCAACCCTGAGAAACTGTCCGAGCGAAGAGCAACAGCGGGTCGTACACAATTGGCTCAAGAGAGACGCCACCTTCGACGATCTGAAGTCGGCTTACTACTTCTGGGGCACCTCGGCCGGGTTTGTGCTCAACAAGTCCTCGTTCCGCATGCGCAACGTCCTCGTCGACTCGCGCGGCAACCTCGTCGGCATCACCAGCTGGGCGTGGAGCGAGGTCCTCCCCCAGGACCTGTGCGTGCCGCCCCAGTGGTTCCTCCAACTTGTCGCCGACGTCAGCGAGCATGCAAAGACAGCCGTCGCTGGCAGTCCGGCAGTACCTTGTGCCCGAATATTACGCGTGGAACGGCGGAGGGCCGATAGAGCGGCTTGAGCTGCACAAGGACGACGTGCCCAGTTGGGGGCTCCACCTATTGAAACTCGATAGCTTGCTTGCCAGCGCACTCAAAAGCTTAGAGGTGCAGTAGCAGCTCAACTTGGTGGCGTGTCCGTATCCAAGTGTCGGCGTGTTCGTGGTGGGAGGACGACAGCACCGGCGAGGGTTCTCCCGTACTTGGTCTCCAGTGTGTTTCCCAGAGCAGAGCCAAATGACCTGGTCGATAAAAGCTTCGTCTTAGAGAATGATTATTGTATGTAGTCATGGATAATATTTACATTGTATCAGTTGCCCGCGGACACTTATCCCAGTGTGCCTTGTCATCATCTACCCGAACTTGCCTTGCTGCCACCCATCGCAGAACCCGCAAAACACATACATCCCCAGGACCTTTTGACCTTAGCGAAAGACGTGGGCCGCCTGTATAATACTCGCAAAAGAAGAAGTAGAAGAAGAAACCAGCTGCCAGATCCCTGCACAACCCCCAACCCCCCTCGACTTCTACCCCCGACCCCGGCCCCGGATCCTCTGCGACAGCGCCCGGTGCTCCCCCTCGGCGGCCGTCCTGCGCCGCTGCAGGCCCTCCATGTTGGCACGGATGCGGTTGAGCGCGATGGAGTGGTTGTTGACGGCCGCCGAGGCCGCAGGGTCCGGCAGCCGGCCGCGCCGCGTATACGAGGCCATATCCGCCAGCGCCGCCTGGAGCAGCGCCGCGGCATGCCGCTCCTGGGTCCGCCAGTAGTCCATCTGCTGGATCATGTGCGTGATCTGGGCCGCCAGCTCGTTGAGCCGGGCCTGTTCGGCCATGACAAAGGGATTTGCTTTTGCCTTTGTCGTTGGCTAAATGGTTGGTATTAGTACAGAAGGGGGAGAGGGGGGGGGGGGGGGGGGGGGGGGGGCCCCCCCCCCCCCCCGCCCGCCCCCCGCCCCCCCCCCCCCCCCCACCTGGGCAGTGCTATCTCTTACTTGTGTCTTTGAATAGGGGAGAAGAAATGCAAGAATATTAACAAGCTTATTTTTCTTTCTCAAGTTTCGACTTGATGCTCCTCCCTTTGTGTCTCTTTGTTCTCCTGCGGAAACATGTTCCAACAACTTGGCCACGTTATATATATATACATCTTCTGACCCAAAGCCTGAGGCCGTGCAACTCGACCCCGAAAAAAAAGAAAAAAACCCATTCCGTTTCCAAAGCGGTGTCACTGGTGAGGCGAGCAAAAATTCTGGAACCGAATCTGTTGTGAAAGGCTCAGAATTTTTTTTCCCCTATAGCAAGACCCCCTCCCCCCCCCCCCCCTCTCCTCCCGAAATTGGGCTTCATGCAGAAGAGGCGAAGCAGCACAAGGGCAAAATGTTGTGTTGCCTGCGTTTACCGCTCAACTCACCGTCTTGCCGCCAGGTACTGCAGCCACGACATTGGTCAGCAAAAGGGGGCCACAAGCAACCAATCACGAAGCAAAAGTGAGGCTGAAACAAGAGAGAGAAAAAAAAAACAAAACAGCCTGCCGTGACACATTTGAGCCGGTGCGTTGGTTGGGCAGGCCTGCAGGGTAATTTGTACGACAAGGGAAAAGCCGGGAGAGGTTGCCGGCGGCCGAGTTATGGGTTGGGCAGGAATAGAAACGCCAAAAGGCGTCGTCAGCTAGGGAGGCTTTCACATGTCAGGGAGAACTTGTATGAGTCAAAAAAAAAGAAAAAATTCAACAAGTTTGATAGAACAAAGAACAGACGTCCAACAGACTTTGCATAGGGCTGAAATTGAAATGCGACAAATGATTTTCCAGGCCACGACAGCACTATCCCTTTTAGGTTAGCTTTGCGATTTAGCGCCGATGACACGGCGACTTGTGGATCCCCGCCTCCGCCTCGCCTCCGCTCCGTCCGGAGCCGTCCATTTCCTACCTGAAGACAAAGCGTCCAAACTATAATTTCAAAACATGTATAAATTCCCGACATCCCCTTCTCCCATACCCGTATCTACTCTCCGGCTCTTTCCCAACCACCTTGCCATTTTTTCTCCCCATTTCTTCACACTTTAATTCGCCCTTTCCCACAAATGACCCTCCGCGTGCTCATCATCGGCGCCGGCACCGGCGGCCTCGCCCTCGCCCACCTCCTCCTGCGCTCCTCCACCGCCGCCGCGCCCATCGCCGTCACCGTCTTCGAGCGCGACCGCACCCGCCGCGACGGCCTGCAGGGCTACCGCGTCGGCATCTCCCCCGAAGGCGCCCGCAGCCTCGCCGCCTGCATCCCCGCCCCGCTCTTCGCCCTCTTCCGCGCCACCGCCGCCCTGCCCCCCGAATACTTCAACATGCTCACCGAGCAGCGCGCCGAGCTCCTCAGCATTTCCGGCTTCGCCGACCCCGCGGCCGACGGCGTCGCCGCCGAGTACTCGGTTAGCCGGATGACCCTCCGCCAGCTGCTCCTGACCGGGCTCGAGGAGGTGGTCCGCTTCGACAAGCGCTTCACCCGCTACGAGATGCACGGGGACGGCACGGTGACGGCGCACTTTGCGGACGGCTCCGCGGCGACGGGCGACGTGCTCGTCGGCGCGGACGGGACCAACTCGCCCGTCCGCCGCCAGTTGCTCCCGCACGCCGTCGTGCGCGACTCCGGCATGCGCGGCCTCGCCCTCAAAGCGCCGCTGACCGCCGAGACGCGCGCCCTGCTGACCCCGCAGATGCTCCGCGGCGTCACCATGATCCACGCGCCCGGCGGCGACACCGCCATCCTCCACGTCATGGAGTTTCCCTGGGACAACGACGAGCACCACCCGCTCCCGGGCGCCGACGCGGCGCTCCTCGCCGCCTGGCCCGGCGCGCTCTTCGACAACACGCGCTCCTACATCCTGCTCGGCTTCGGCGCGCCGCGCGCCCACCTGCCCGCGGACGTGCTCTCGCTGCCCGGCGCCGCGATCCGGGACCTGCTGCGGGCGCGCACGGCGGCGTGGCACCCGGCGCTGCGGCGGCTGTTTGCGCTGGCGGACCCGAGCACCGGCTTCGCGCTGGCGGTGCGCACGAGCGAGCGCGTGGAGCCGGCGACGTGGCGGAGCACGCGGGTGACGCTGCTCGGCGACGCGGTGCACACGATGACGCCGGGGCTGGGCGTCGGCGCCAACACGGTGCTGCTGGACGCGCGGGTGCTCGGCGAGCGGCTGGTGCGTGCGGCGGCAGCGGGTGGTGGGGGAGGGGTCGTGGAGGCGGTGGCGGCGTACGAGGAGGAGATGCACGGGTATGCATGGGAGCGGGTGGAAAAGTCGCTGGAGCGCTTTGATGAGAATGATGCGATGTACAAGCCGGGGTGGACGGGCTGGCTGGCGATGATGGGCATGCGTGCTGGGCTCCGGCTGGTGAACAACGTGCCGCCGCTGAAGCGCAGGATGGCGGCGCAGATGCATCGTCAACGCGACCAGATGGAGGCAGAAAAGTAAGTGGGGGAGCGCAAGAAAGAATGTCGTGCTGTATAATATTATGCGTGTACTATGTAAAGCCAAAATTCTAAGCAATCTTTTTCTCGTGGTATTTGCAAGTCATAAACTCCATGTACAAAATGAGGCCGAAAACCGGATGCCCAACGTTCGTTTCACCAGCGCAATCTACGTCCGGGTGGTACCAAAGTGAGGGGCGTTGAGCATGAGACCCATCAGGCAGCCACCGATAAGACCGGCGATCGGGATGGTCATGAACCACGAGAAGACCAGGAGGAAGACACGCTTCCAGTTGACCGCCTTGAGCGTGCCGTTGCACAGGCCGACGCCGACGGTGGCACCGGTGATGCACATCGAGGTGGACACAGGAAGGGAGTACTGCGAGAAGATGAGGACCGTGATGGCGGCACCCATCTCCATCGAGGAACCACGGCTGGGAGAGTGGTAGGTGATCTTGTTGCCCATGACTATTCAACCTGTTAGCATGTACTGAGAGGGCGGGAGGGGGGTTGGTGGCAAGCTTACCCTTCATGATGTTGTAACCGTAGGTGATGAAGCCGAAGCAGATGGTCAGGGCAATGACGGCAATCTGCCACAGAGGAACAGGAGCCTTGGCGCCCGCAGCCTTGCCGGTAGACCAAGCAGCGTACATGACAGCCCAGACACCGACGGCGTTGCCGACATCGTTGGCACCGTGAGCAAAGGAGGCGGTGCAGGCGGTGATGACTTGGACAAAGGAGTACAGGTACTCGACCTCGTTGGGGTACTTGGTGGCGTGGTCGTAGACGCGGGTCATGCGCTGGCCCTCGGGAGTGCCCTCGATGCCGACCTGGGCAGTGTGGATGTCGTAGTGGGCGCCATAGAGCAGGGCGCAGACGATCAGGGCCGGGATGCGCTTGCACAGGGTGATGAGGTTGGCAGTCTCGTGGATGGAACCGGCGCCCATGGGGTTGTTGTGCAGGGTGCGCATGGCCCAGGCGAGAGGGCCGCGGCCCTGGCGGAGACGGGCGTGGTGAGCCTCGAGGGCCTCGCGCATCAGACGCTGGTAGCCTTCCTGGTTGCACTCGGCGAGGATGAGCTTCTTGCTTGCGGCGGTGTTGTTGACTTCCTTGCTGCCGTAGATGGCGTCGTCCTGGCCCTTGAGGTTTTCGCTGGGCGGGCGGATGTCGGTCTCGCTCTCCGTCTCGGGGGTGTCGTGCTGGACGACGTGGTAGTTGGGGACCTTGGCCTTCTCGGCATCAGCCGGGGCCGGGCGCCAGAAGAGCATGGGGCCGTAGACGACATGCCAGACGCGCAGGGTGTAGTCCTTCTTGACGACCTTGCTGTGGACGTAGGGCACGAAGAAGAGCGCGGACAGGAAGAAGAGGCCAAAGCCGACGCCGAGAGTGACGGCGATGATGTACCAGGCGGGCTTGTTGGCGAGACCCAGGCGGGGAGAGCCCTTGTAGACGATGGACAGGGTGCAGATGGTACCGGCGATGAGGAAGAAGAAGGGGGAGGTCCAGACGGCCCAGGGGACGGGGTTCTTGCGCATGTGGACGGTGACCTTGATGAGCATGAAGATGATGGCGGCAAAGGCAGCGGAGATGGCAGGGGCCATGCCGAGACCGGCAAAGATGGCGCCGAGACCAGAGCCCTTGTTCCATCCCCACTGGACGCCGCCGGCGCCGACAGTCGCGACACCGACACCGGCGAGGGAGGAGATGAGGGAGTAGGTGGAAGAGACGTGGGCCGAGTTGCGCGTGCACCACATGACCCAGGTAGAAGCACCGGCGGAAGCGCAGGCAAAGGCGAGGAGCTGGACACCAGCGTCGTTCTGGAAGGCCGAGACGGGGATGATGCCGTTCTTGATGGTGGTGGCGCTGCGGGCACCGACGGCGACGGCACCGAGCATCTCAAATACTAGACAGAGAACCATGGCGGCGCGGTATGAGATGGATCGGGAGGAAACACTGGTAGCCCAGGCGTTGGCGACATCATCTAAGGGTGGAGGAGGGGATTTTGGTTAGCAATGTGAGGACAATGGGGCGTGGAGGAGGACAGGCAGGGAACAGCTTACTAGCACCGTTGTTGAATGCCTCAAGGAGGGCAAAGCAGGTGCCGATGGCAAAGATGTAAGTGTACTCGTGCAGAACCATGTTGGCGGGGGTGTTGGTTCCAACTCGGACCAGAAGAGTAAACTTTTTGGTGTCTGAGGAGGAGGAGGAGGAGGAGGAGGAGAGCGCAAGTAGCGGGATTGGCCTTGAGACGAACGGACAAGGGGAGGAAAGGTGTCAGAGTGTTTGGGAAGGGATTCGTCTTTATAGTGAGTGAGTGAATGACGGGGCAGGCCGGGGAGGGCAGAGGAGGGCGCCCGCAGGCTGCAGGAGACGACCCATGTCCATCATCCCGCGCGTCGGTGTATTCGTAGTTGACTGATAGCGATGGAGTGAGCAGAGGGCCAGAGAAGAGCCGTGGCGTTTCAATAGCAAGCAACCCCCCCCCCCCCCCAACCACGCCCCAGAAGGAGAAGTCTGTCGCATGTGCGCGACATGACAGGCTCTCAGAACCCGTACCGCTTTCAGAAAACGGACACCGAGAGGAATAGTCTGGTCAGGGACTCCCTGCGATAGGCAACGGTGGCGTCGGTAGCGGTTTGCGGGCCCGGAATAGCGGTCCAGCAGCGAGCAGTCCTGTTCTCTGGTCCTGAATAGTGACTCCATGGTGGCCCGGAAGCGGCACTAACAATGCGCCACCAATACGGTTTCTTTAAGCTTAAATGCTTGGCAAGCACCACTTATTACCCCAGAGACGGCCATTCATCCATCTGGGATCGCACACGTGGGATCGTCCCTGGCGCCTCGTAGGCTGAGATGGCCCCCCCCCTCCATTGTCCCCTTGATCCTCTTGATCCTCTTGATGCTGCTGAGGCTGTTGAGGCTGTTGAGGCTGCGCGGGCCTTGCAGCCATCAATCCATCACCGTCCCGCGGCGCAACCCCCAAATCCACTCGTCGGTCGGCCCTCTTGCCTGATTAAACTTCTCTTCTCATGCTTCCAGCCCGTGTGCCAAGCTCAAGGCCCCGTCGCCATCCTTTGAAGCCCTTTTGCTGACATTCTCGGGCTCTCTCCAGGTGCGCGTGCTCGACATGATTGGCAATCGCCCTACCCGGGTCTAGGCCTGGTAATCTGGACGAGCTGAGGTTTCGGGCGTCATATTATTGTCATTTCCTTTGCTCCGGAATTGAAGGGACAGACTGACAGAATGACGGACTGACTGACTGACTGACTTTTGAAATTTCGCCTCCTCAAATCTCGAGTCGACCCAGAAGACAGGCGCACGCAGTCGCCAAGGCAGGCTTCGGCACAGGAAAAGAGATACCGGCTCGGCAGCCCAAAGACTTCCCCTTGGCAAGCCGCCTGCCTCCCAGCACTTCGGATTCTCTTCATCTGGCCGCCAAGAGACACGCGACAGTTGTGCGTGAGCCGTCCCGGCAGCCAGCCAATCACTGCAAAGCCATTTTTGGCATCCTCAGGCGCTTTTTCGTCTCGCATGTACATATGCGCTGTCGCGTGTGAGATCCAAAAGCGATACCGAAGACGACTTGTCCCATCGGTCTAGAATGTAGACAAAACACGACTTGTCCAAACCCCGCACAATAGTTGGGTAACAGTCGTGTTGCAGTTGCACCTTTCAGCTCTCGGGCGATAAAATGCCCAATTAATCCCAAGACTGCTCCGGGCGGAATTTTCGTCCTTTTCCGCGACGACGGCCCCGACCGCGCCCATCCGGTATTTTTCTCTGCGCTGTCGCTTCCTCCGAGTGCTCATAGCTCGGCCCTTCTGAGCTCCTCTTTCCGTTTTTTTCTTCTTCTTTTTTCAAATCCTTATTCAAAGGCAAATCATCCACCACTGCTATGAGATTGCATCTCACCCGCCACCGTTACACAGCAGCATCCGCAGCAAAACCCCTCAAAATATCAACAGCCATGATTCTTGGCACAGGCCAGTCAACCACACCCAGCCTAGTCGTCTGGCATTGATGTGCAACGAACCAGTGGTCGGGGAGCCACTTTGTTGTCCGTCCAGAGACTATTCCCGTCCATCTGTGCTCGTGTGCACCTCCCACACGTCGGGCTCGGGGGGGTGATGGCAGGCAGATTCACCTGGTCTGGTCCAAGGAAACTCACGCTCAGTCGAGTCTCGCCGAGACGCCGCGGAAAACCAGTGCAAATCCCACTTCGCGCTGGCCAAGGTCATAAGGTTTTCATTAAGCTTGAAAAATCTGCTTCTTGAACTTTTAGACTTTTAGCACTTGTTAGCTGTTGCTAGAGGCGCCTCATACCCACCCACGTGCGCGCTCTCTCTCCATCATTCTTCGAGAAAATCCGCCACCCGGTTATTGCTGGATGTTTAAAATTTTACTGCCAGTCTCGCGCGTCCGTACAAAGAGTTCGTGAATGGTGTTGCCAGGATGCAGACCTCTTTTTCGCTTTTTTCGGCAGCTGTCGTACTCAGCGCAAAGAACGGAACTGTCGAATCCTTGCCGCAGTTGAGCTTTCACTCACTGAAAGAGTTGTCAAGACAGCGTCGAATCCACCTTGGGGAAACGGCCGCGGGCCTTCACCAAGCCAAAAGCTACCGGCATTTCTCCTGTAGGAGTCAGTGCCATCCGTACTCGCTCCAGCTCGAGTGCAAATGTTGTGGGAGCGGCATCTTGCACAACTTCGCTGTGCGCCGCGCAGATCTTACCAGATGCATTCCCAACCGCTTTGTCAACCCCCTCACAACAACGAACCCGCGAAATTGTTCCCGCTCTCTAGGAGGGTTGTCGCGCTCAGAATTGGGCAGCCGGGCTGAAAACTGCGGTGTGATTACAAGCTGACCAGTACTTCCAAGATGTTTGTCAAGCTACTGGGGCGCAGTGCTCGAGCAGCTTGGTGCGTCACTCCAAGAGTGCTGACCTGACTGCTTGGTCAAAGACGGCGACACTGATAGTCGTTGATGCACGGAAATTGAAGCGTTTGCAGAGGTTCGAACTGTCCTCGTCTTCCAAGTGCCCTGGTTGCCTCGACCACATTTCACAACAAACAATCAATCAACTGGCGGTCGGAAAGGGAATAGGTTGCAATAACTGCGAACTCGGACCAGCTGTTGCAGGGTAGGAACATTTACCTCGAGCACGGCGATGGCTCCAGCCCGTCGCAGCACTGCCAGACATTGGATCTGCACTCTCCCGTTTCACGGAAAAGGCGAATAATAAAGACTGGGTTGCTAGACCGTGCGGGAAATTGGCATGATATTGGACGGTTGTGACACGCATGGCTGGCGAAGGAAGGCAAGTTGCAACCGCGTCTTCCTACCATCGGCATGCAGCTGATCGGCTGCTGGAGACAATGTAAATTGATCTGGAAGCGGTTCTGAACAGCCGGTTAGACCGTCGCTTTGCACTGGAGGCTGCCAGCCAGCTTCTGCGGCTGTGAAGTAGCCGCTCATATTGGTAGCATAGGCTGCATCGTAAGAGAGCGAATCAATAAGGCGTCAAGGTGTCTCTGCTCTCTGCCGGCGTTTGGCTTCCGGTCCTTTTCTTCACGGTCAGTAAGAGTCTTGCACTCAAGCCAGTCTTGGGCTTCTCGATTGGCGGTTTTGCCTTTACGCCGCACCGATGGCTCGACGAATCAAATTCGCATCTTTGCACTGACAAACGTAACTCTGAAGTGTGGCAAAACGGCCAAGTCCATGCACCCACATGTTCCTTGAGCTCAGCCACGGAACCCAGCCACCTTGGACGCAGCCACCAGGCCCTCTGATCCTCTGATCCTCTGAGCGAGCGGAGCTTTCAGGGCCTTCTCCCAGCGGCTTCAGCGGCTTCCGTGCCGGCGCAGTATGGGATCCACCTTTTCACCGTCGTCATCATCTTCTAGAAATAGCAACAGTGAGACATGACCCAAATCGTCCGCACTGGTTGAAAGACATGGCTGATGACAGTAAATCGCCAATGTGGCATTCTACCGATTCGTAGTATTATAAATGATATTTTGAAGACACCGCACTACTTGTAATACTTGACTGGATGGCAAGAAAACAACAGCCGCTCGGGTTTCGGATTCAGAGGGACAAAGGCCTACGACGACAAGGCCATGCAGGGATCATCGTCTCCACATCCAACTCGACGGGCAGTGCAAGAACCTGTAAAACGCCTGGCAACCTGCTTACTGTTTGGAGTAAGCCAGTCCGGCTTCTTTTCATATCTACATATTCATACCTCCCCCGTTTGCTTTCATCCTCGGTCATATTTGCGACGTTTCATCTCTTATTCCCTTCCGATCGCCATCTAAATTCCAACCCCGAGGACATCCTTCCCTCTTTTCACCCCTCCGAAAGCATCTTCTCAACCCCATCCTATCAAACGAATCCCCTCATCACCAAACCACAACCATAACCACAACCGCCACAACCATGTCGCGAGGCGGCATCGCCCTCGGCCTTAAAACCCTCCAGTGGCTGATCCGCTCCGTCCACCTCCTCTGCGCCGTCATTATCCTCGCCATCTACTCGTACCTGCTCGCCGCCCTCGCCAACCACGACCTGCCCACGCCCACCAAGGTCCGCGCCGTCGAGGGCATCGTCGGCATCGCTGCCGCCTACGCCCTGCTCGGCCTGCTGCTGCTCTGCTGCCTCGCCGGCCGCACCCTCACCGCCTTCGTCGCCATGTGCCTCGACTTTGCCTTCCTCTGCGCCTACATCTTCGTCGCCGTCGCCAACAAGGACGGCGCCACCAGCTGCACCGGTGACAACGTCTCCACCGTCTTCGGCACGGGCAAAGCCGGCGACACCCTCGACGCCGGCCAAGGTTTCACCAAGATCCCGAGCTACCGCAGCGCCTGCAAGCTCGAGACCGCCTGCCTAGCCATCGCCATCATTGCCATGTATGTTCAAACCCTCCCCCCAACCCTCCCACCCGGCTTGTTTGGCGGGTGCCTCGCTAACCCCGGAAACCCCGCAAGCTTCTTCTACATCTTCTCCATCTTTGTCGAGCTCGCCCTCGGCCGGCACCACCACCGCGAGAAGCGCCTCGCCAACTCGCCGCCCCCGATGCAGATGCCCTACGCCCAGGGCCCCTACGACAACTACCAGCCCAGCCCGTACCCGCCCGAGAAGCCCCGTCGCCGCGGCTTCCTCGGCCGCCTCCTCAACCGCACCCGCGGCCAGCAGCCCCTCCCCCAGCACGACCCTAACAACCTCCCTCAGCACGCCCAGCCCGTCGACGTCGCCGCCGCCGCCGCCAACCGCGACTCGCAGGCCACCGCCGTCGGCCACGAGCAGGGCCGCAACAAGTACGAGACCGGCTACGACGGCCCCGCCGCCGCACCCGCGACGTACACGTACACCAGCGCCGGCGACCCGTACACGCACGTCGGCGATTCATACGCCCATGCCGGTGACCGCTTCGGCCACGCAGGCGACGACTACCTCCCGTACCGACCCCCGGTCGGCGGCACCGACGCACATGGTCCGGCGCCGCCGCCGCCGACGACGACGACTCCGCTGCCGTATCCCGCGGATGACCCGTACGAGCCGCGCCGCGCGGACCGGCCCAGCCACCAGATGCCGGCGCCGCGGTATCCGACTCCAAGCTACCGTTACGACGACGGCATCTACGACCGTCCGTAACGGAGCGGAAACATGTATGAAACAAACGTATAATGTAGACACGCACACATCCACACATAGGTACACCTTTGGGTACACAGGATTTTGTTCTTTTTTTTCTTCTCTCTTTTGGTTCCTGATTTTAATGGAAATGGCATGGACACGGGTCACTGGATGATACCCCCATTTTACAACGGCGCTCTTCTTTTCATCTTGTTATTTTTTATCTTAGTGAATTCATCAATAGCGGATAATATTACCGCCCATCATTCATTCTAATCAACACACACAATCCCACGCTAATGAGTTTCTTCTTCTTTCCCAACACTGTCGTGATTTAGTTTCTTCTTCTCTCCCAACACTGTCGTTACTGTAGATTCTTCCTCTCTCTCAACACTGTCGTGACTTGTTCACAGCCTACCAGTTCTCCATCTCGCCCATCGACTCGTCGCCGCTCATCTCCACCCAGTCCAAGTCCAGCCTCTCCAGCTCCCGCGTGAAAAAGTCCTGCTGAGCCATGCTCCCGCGCCGATCCTTCCGCACCGCCTCCCCCTTGCCGGCCGCCGCCTCCCCCTCCGGCACCAGCAGCAGCGTCTTGTCCGGGTAGCGCCTCACGTTGAACCAGTGCGTCAGCCCGCGCAGCGCCTGCTCCAGCGGCAGCGCCGAGTCCACCTCGGCGTCCACGTCGCTGCCCGCCAGCCACTCGTCGCGCAGCTCCGGCCGGCAGTGGAGGTAGACGGCCGTGATGACGCGCATGTTGCTCTGCCGCCACTTGCGCCCGCAGTACGGCACCTGGTTCTTGAACAGCTTGAGCGTGTACAGCCGCAGCGCCGGCTGCGGCACCCGCAGCGCCCGCCGCAGGATCGTCGACGACTTGTACTGGACCAGCAGCAGGTTCCGGTGCGCTTTGCCTTTGCACACTTTTTGCATCACCCTCAGGTAGTTGATGAGCGAGAAGAAGTTGCGCCAGGAAAAGTCCGTGATGGGCTCGCTGGGGAGATCGTTTATCGGGTACCCGAGTTCGTCCACCTCGGGCCGCATACTGGCCGCCTGGTCACTGCCGTCTTCCATGGTGGAAGAAGGGCCTGGCGGCTCTGCTGGCTGTTCGCTCAGCGGCGCGTCTGCTGGTGGTGATCGGTGCTTCTTGATCGGCGGCGGCGCGGCACTGTCGTCGCTTTCTTCTGCATCGATTTCATGTTCGCGCGCACCGTTTGCCTGGTCCTCAGCTTCATCGTCTTCGTCCTCGTTGTCAAGGTCACTATCTGTCCTATCTTTGAAACGAGATCGAAGGTTGCAAAACTGAAAAAAACTGCACCAGTCATTAGAGAGAACGAAAAAAAATTGTAAAGGAGCGGCGGCATACCTGTTCTCTATGCGATCCAATTTACTGTCAGCAACCTGCTGTACGTCTTGATGGGCAAATAGCTTGAGTACAAGCGGGATATAGTTGGAGTCCAGCAAAAGCTGAGTCATGTACTCAAAGCGTAGGATATCTACCTCGTGTTAGACCTCAAGTTGCTCTTCGCATTGGTTCGTCTTGTTCAATGGACTTACGTGAGAGTCTAAGCCACTTTAGTAAAAGGACCAGAATGCCAGACATGGCCTTGGTCGTGATCTCTCTTGTTCTAGCAGCATCCACTTCTTCTGGTGAAAGCTCGGGAGGTTCCGCCGCCGGTCTCCCATTGTCAGGATTAGGTCCGCCGTTCATGCCAGGGCCGTTGCGGCCCTGCATGCCCTGGTTCATATGAGGGCCTTGCGGGCCTTGTTGCGCCACGATGGCCGCAACGTTGGCAAAGACTGGTCGCAGCAAAACAATGACCAAGGATTGTAGATGGGGCAACGCTTGGTGCTGTATCCTGATTAGCATCGCTCCGTCAACACATTTGTCGGTGACTCACGTAGAAGCTCTGTACTGCCTCGAGGCGCTTCTTGTCTCTCTCGCTCATCTCCTGCTTCCGAGGCCCGAAATCAACAGCGTCCGCCGGTGCGGCCGGTTGACGCGGCTCCTTATCCGCGCCCTTGGCCTCCTTAATAAGCTCTCTCTCCTCCTCTGTGAGCTCGCTGAGGTCCAGCTCTTCCACATCGTCATCATCGTCCTCCGCCTCCCAGCCGCGCTCAAACTTGAGAAAGGCCTCCCTCTCATCCCACAACTGTCGGGTAGCCCTCGTCATCCGCACGCGCGTCGAGAAGAGCTCGCCCGCCTCCAGGATGGATGCGGGGATATCGCTGCCCTCCCACCGGCGGTTGATCCTATCGTCGAGCGCCGCAAGGCCCTTTCCACCGGCGCTATTACTGGTCGCGTCGAGAGGCGGGTACATGAACGGGAAATTCTGGTTTGTCTGGTAATTTTGCTTCTTTCCGCCCTTGCCGCCGACGCCTGGAGACGGTGGCGGCGAAGGAGCCGGCGTGGCAATGTGCACCGGCTGATGCAGGATACTTGCACCGCCCCCGTTTTGCGCACTTGCCGGTGCTGGAAGGATCCCGTTTGCGCCGTTGTTTCGGGCCGGGTGCTGGGGAAGTGGCGGGAGCAGGGAGGTGTTCTCATCCTCGAGGGGAATCACTGGCCGAGGCGGGACGTATGAAGGGTATTTTGAAGTTATTTCTTGGCGGAAGACATGATAGTCTAGCGGTGAAGCCGTGATTGTCTCCTTGCCCTGGTTTTCGCCGAGCTCGCTGATGACTTTTTTGACACGCTGCAAGTCCTCGGTACCGCCGAACACGAGAAGAATCGATTTCCAAAAGAGCAGCAGTATCTGCGTTTGCGGGAGCGCACTCTGCTCGTCCCATCGCAGCTTTGTCGTTGCTGTCATCATGAACTCGGTAAGTGGCGGCTGCAGCTCGAGGAGTTTGCCGTACGATGCGGCCATGTCTTCAGGATCGCTCAGAACCTCCTGCAGGGCAATGTACATGATAGTCATGAGGTTCATCAGCTCGTCATGCGGCTCTTGCTGGCTACTGTTGCCCTGCACGGCACCCGCCTGCCCAGTTGGCGCATCCCCAGACCATTGGAGCTCAAACGCGTGCCGCAGGGCCTCCCACACGACTGGCAGGCCCTCGAGCGACGCGAGGCACTCGACGCCGGCCTTGATCGCCTGCAGCTGCATCAGACTCGCAATGGACCTTCCGGGCCGCTTGGACTTGCTCGCCCCCTCGCCGTCCCGCCCTTCCACCTCGGGCTCCTCCGCTGCTGCAGGCGGGACAGCCGTGTCCCCCCAGCGGCCAAGCACCAAGTACACCAGCTTGCCGATCGAGGCCGAGCGCAGCGCCGCATCGTTTGACTGCACGCCCGCAATCGCGGCGCGCACGAACCGCGTGCGGGTTTCGTGGTCGGCGTCTTCCCACGCGACCTCGTAGCCGCCATCTGCGGCGGCCGTCTCTTGACTCCAGTGCCACTCAAACGCCTTTTGCGCGGAGCTGAGGCGAACCCACTGCCAGAACTGATACATGAACCACTCATCAATCTCCTCCGCGTGTGGGCCCATGTCGGCGTAGGTGAAGTCGTAAGCTGGCTGCTCGGGCCGGTTCACCTCGTTGACGATCTTGCGCAGCTGCGCGAGGGACAGTGAGTCGGTCGGCAGGGGTGGCGCGGGCGCCTGTGGCATCGGTGTTGGCGTCGCGGCGCCTCCTGAAATGCCCAGTACGGCGCGCTGCAGGGCATTGCGTTGTAGGATTGGCCGCGTGGCAGCCGGTGGCGGCGCGAGGGACAGCCTCTCCGCCGTCTCCGTGCCCAGCTTGCCGCCGGCCACCTGGCCCATATCCTTGACGTCCATCTCGATTTCGGCCTTTGTGGCTTCGTCTTCGGCCGGTACTTCAATCACAGAGGTCGTAGGACCTCGACTGGTCGCGACTGGGAGCGGGTCACCCCTGGCGGCGTCGAGAGCGCTCATTGCAGTGGATGGAGCCTCGCTTTCAGGGCAGGTTGCAGATATAGGCGCGCCCGAGAGGTCCCCAATACGCTTGTCGAGCTATTTCAGCGGTTTCTCTTGTTGCCAGACCCTTTGCCTCTCGTCAACCAGTTGGTCCGATTGGTCAGCGAGAACGGACCTGCAGGTGGCCACGACACCTTAATGCTCCATCAAGCGCGGCTGCACTGGAGCAGTTCTCGTTCGGGGTCGTTAAAGCGTTCCTTTGATATATATATTCTGTGTTCGACCCGATAAAGTCGCGATTTCGTGTTAAGATTTCGGTCGATGCTTCAATGTTTCAATGTTGTCGCGTGTTTGATAGAATTTAGGTTTGCGGACCCGAAGCTATCCAGATTAGGGCGGCATGGCGCAGGGCCACAGCAGGAGGAGCTCATTGGCCAACTAATACTGGTGAGCCGCATCCATTGAAGATGGAACGCTTAAAATACACTACAACCCCTAAAAGATCGTAACAGCAGTACTTCGCCCTACTGCATCGCGCTAATTACTAAAAAGTCTTAGTGTGTGTTATAGAGTAAGAGGTGATAAAAGGGTACTTAATTTAACTAGTAGATCGTATATAAATTTAGGTACCTATAAGTCTCCTAGTACCTTATATACCCTCCTTATACTTTAATAACCGCCCTATACTACTTAGGTATACTATACACTAATTTTTTTAGATAGTCCTTAGGTATAGCCTCTTAAGCCTCTAAAACTAGCTTATATAATATAATTCTAGTAGGTCTTATAGTTATATGCTTTTTAATCTATCTCTTTATTTAGTACTATATGTGTTTAATTAGGTTAAGGTTAGGGCTATAAGGTAGCTATAAGGCCTAAAAAGCGCCCTTAAATTATATTATAATCTATTCTTTAGTGTTTTTTATAGAATAACTTAGTGTGTTATCTTACTAAAGTATAAAGCTTTTATTTTAAACCTAGAAGTTATATATAAGTAATAAAATGTGTATATAATAGGACTTAAAGGTTATTACACCCTAGCTTTTATCCTATATAAGGTAAGGCCCTTTAGTACTACCTATAAAACACCCTTAGAATATCTAGTTATAAGTGTGTATTTATAGTTTAACCTAATTACTAATATCCTCCCCTTTAATTATTTAGCTTTTAATACTAATTTATATAGTAGATAAAGTATACTTAAGAAGACTATAATATAATATTAGCTTAGAACCTTATTAACCTATATCTTACTACTCTAAAGCTAATACTCTTAGTTAGAAGCTAAGAGTAACTTCTATTACTATATAAATACTAGTTATTTTTATTATATTATCTTACTAAAGAAGATTCTTATAAGCTATTTTTAGTATATAGCTTCTAATATATAAAGAGTGCCTAATAGTACCCTTATAGAGTAAAGTACTAATTTAGGTATCTCTTTATATAGCTATTAAATAATTATTATATAGTATATTCTATATAGTATAGTGTAACAGTGGCTTATTCCTAATCCACAGTAGGTCTGTTTCTTAGGTAGAGAGTTAGGTCGAAATATATAAGAGTGCTAGTGAGTAGTGTCGTAGCGTATAAGTCACGTTAGGAGATTACTCCTAATAAACTAATACTTAGAATATTGCTTAGATTGATTAGTAGAGATCTAGTCTAGCTATCTACTAGAAATCCCCTTCCCTATATACCTATCCTATCCTCTATTGTATTCTTAGATTATACTAATCCCTTTTAACCTATTAGCCTAGATTAGATTAAGTCCGTCTAACGAGTCCTCCTAGATTAGTCTAATCCCTCCTAATCTAGTCACGTGACCCTTAGTCTTATCTTCGTATTAGCTATATAGTAGCTTCCTACCCCTCTTATGTCTAGCTTCCTTTATGTATAATAGGCCGCTTATATAGGCCTCCCTACCCGTTTATTATATTATTCCCTTCCTCCTTAAGTCTTGTCCTTAAGGCTTTCTATAATCTGTTTTTCGTAGGTCCCCCTTCTCTCCTCTACATCCTTTTTCCCCTAAGATGCCTTCTAACCGTATCTCTAAATAGCGGTCCTATTCGAACTAAAAGGCTAATCGTAAACGTCTTACTAATTTTATTTCCGCTTTTAGCTTCGTTATACTATCCTATAATTCTTATCGCTAAAACAACTATAAGTGTATTGTTACTAAAGGGAAAGACCGTTATAGTGAATACACACTATAAGGTTATTCTAATTATAACCTAGGTGGTATATCTTTAGACGCCTATACGTGAGTTCTTTATAAGAAGGACCGTCTTAATAAGGAGTGTACGTCTATTAAGGAGGACTTAGAGCGCGTAATAGCTCGTCTCTAGAGAATTCGTCGTTAGGAAAAGTTTCTTCGTTAAAAGGCTATAGAGATAGTGGCTCGTAGGGTAGAGAGTCTTAACGAGTTAGAAGCGTAAGAGCGTTCTAAACTTAAAGCTTATATAGCTAACTAATCCCTAGAGTTTCTTATAAACTTAGGTCTTCTAGTTCCGCCTAAGTGTTTATTTACTTTTAATAGAACTATTATAATAGGTCCTAGTAGTTCCTAAGGTTCTTAGCTAGTTCCTATATGTTCTTAGAGTTTAGGTATCCTTTCTACTTAATAAGATAATAACGATTCTTTTAGGTTCTTTATATTTTAAGTATTTTCTCGACCTTATACTTATTCGTGTCTTTAAGGGTGACGTCTATAGTAAGTATTATATCACTTAGTGCTTTCTTTAGTAATAATATATAAAATATAGGATGTATCCTTATCCCTTCTAGTAATAATAGTTTATAGTTAACTTTTAATAGTTTCTATTTAATAAGGAATAGTCTAATTTTCTTCTAGTTAAGTTTATTACTAGGTCGTTTCGTCTTAATATTTTTACGGATAAAGTAAACTTTATCTCCCCTCTCTAGGATTAGTACTAGTAATCTCTTTTTATCTATATAGTGCTTTATTCGATTCTATAAAAATATCTATTCTACTTATAGATGCTTTTATATTTCTATAATAGTTACTATATATGCTATAGCTACTAGTGCGTTTATATTTTATACCGTATATGTTTTAATCGTAGGGTTGAATCTATAGTTCGCCCTAAAGGGTGATATTTTCGTATTTTCGTTTTCTAAGCTATTTGTAGCCTATTATACGAGTAGTAACTACTCTACCTAATCGTTCTATTAGTAGTTTATATAGCTTTATAGATACTACTTAAGTATCTAGTTCTAGATTTCTGTTTGTCTATCTATCTACGGATAGAATACTATTAAAAGGTTTTATTTAACCTTTATAGTTTCTATAAGGCATTTCTAGAAGTTCGATATAAAGAGCTTATCTTAATCTATTATTAACTTAGTAGGTAACCCGTATTATACTACGATTGTCTTAAAGAAGATATACGCTAAATCTCTTATATTACTTAATTCTATATAAGGAATATAGTAGGCGTACTTTATAAGTTTATCGACTATAACTAGTATACTATTATAGTATACTTTAGTTATAGGTTCTTTTAACTTTAGTAGTTTAATAATAAAGTCTATCGTGATTATTTACTACGCTCGTTTAGGTAGTGGTATTAGTTGTAGTTCTCTATAAGGCGCGTATTATACTGCCTTAGCTTTATTATAGATGTCGTAGTTTTTAATAACTTCCTACACGATCTTTCTACTTCTAGGGAAGTTATACGATCTTCTTAATCTATTAATCGTTTTCCCTACACCCTAATGTCTATATAATAGGTGCTTATATATTTCCTTAACGAGCTGCTTTTAAAGTGTACTAGGAATATACTAACGTTTATTAAATAAGTAGTTATTCCTACTCTTAGTCATATATGGTTTCGTTTCCTAATTGTCTAGGTAGCTATTATTCTTTACGTGTAATGTAATATATTGTATCTACGTCTTATCTAGCTTAGCTTACTATATTATACTAATTTCTCTAGTGCCTAACATAAGGTTCCTATCCTTAGTGGCTTATAATAAGGGTGTATTGTCTACTTATTCTTCTAACTTTAGATCTTCTCTACGGCTAAGCGCGTCTACTCGCCTATTTTCTAATCCTTTTTAATATATAATCTTAAAGTCGTAGTCCGTAAGGGTCTTATACTATCTAATCTACTATTTGTTTAGATCTTTCGTGGTTAAGAACGATATAAGATTCTTATAGTCGGTGTACACCTTAACTTAATGCTTTACTCTAACGAGATAGTGTCTCTATTCTTTAAAACACTAAATGATCGCTATAAGCTCCTTATCATAGATCCTATAGTTTAGCTTAGGTCCGTAGAGTTTCTACGAGAAGAATGCAACTAGGTACAACCTTCCTTTATTGTCTCGCTGTCTAAACTACCCGCCTAGGCCGTAGTCTAAGGCGTTAGTCTTAAGCTCGTAAGGCTTATCCTAATTAGGTGCTTTTAATATAGGTTCTTTTATAACTAAGTCTTTAATGTCTTAGAATACCTTAGCTTCGCGTTCTCCCTACTTAAAGCTAATTTCTTTCTTTATTAGATCAGTAAGAGGTTATACTATATCGCTATATCCCCTAAGGAACTTACGATAGAAGTTCATAAAGGCAGTAAACGCTCTTACATCTTTTAGTGTTATTAGTGTTAGCTATTCCTTAATAGTCTTAATCTTATTATCGCTTATTTATACTTCCCTATACGTAAGTACATATCCTAGGAAGTGTATAGTCTTCTAGTAGAACTAGCATTTCTTTACTTCCACTAGGAGGTTATTGTCTTATAGCGTCTATAGTACCTTATAGACATATTACTTATGTTCTTCTAGTGTGTTCGAATAGATAAGGATATCGTTAAGGTAGACAACCATAAAGATTCCTAGCTATTTTCGTAGGATATTATCGATTATTATTTAAAACGTTACTAGTGCGTTAGTCAGCCTAAAAGGCATCACTAGGTACTTATAGTGTCCTCTAGTGGTTCTAAATACTGTTATCTACTCTTAGCCCTCCTTTATCCGTATAAGGTTATAGGCTCCTTTTAGGTTAAGTGTTATAAACCATATAGCTTTATAGACCTTATCGTGTATTTTAGTAATAAGTAGTAATAGGTATTAGTTCTTAATTATAATCTCGTTTAGTTACTAATAGTCGATGTATAGTCGTAGTTTTCCATTTTTCTTTAGTACCTATAGGATTAGGTATCCTACTAGGGACTCTAATAGTCGTATATATCCCTTTTATAGCATCTCCTCTAGATACTCCTTAAGCGCTTAGTCCTATATAGGGTTCTAGGGATATATCTTATAGAACCTTAGTTCCTTACCGGGCTAGAGTTTAATCTCGTAGTCCTAGTGTGAATACTCTAGTAGTCCTATTTCTAGCTCTCCACTAAACAGCTTACTATACTTTAAGTATTCCTTAGGAATCTCTATTGTTTTAGCTTTTAGCTCTCTAGCGATCACATATAGTCCTAGAGGCCTATCGTGATTCGATAAAGGTGCCTTTCTTTAGCCGCTCTTTATATCGTAATCGCATCCTAGTGTATCCTACTAAAGTTAGCCTATTCTCTAGTTGACTCTAGGATTACTCGCTTACAACTAGGGTATCCCTAATATAACGTTATGTCTTAAGATCTCTATAATATCTAAAGAGATAGTGTGTTTTGTGCCTTAGATAGAAACAAGAAGTTGTACGGTTTCTTAATCTACTACTCTATAGCTATACTTAATAGCTTCTCCTTCCACGTTCGTAAGTCGATAGGGCTCGTTCTTTCTTTTCTAGGGCAATTGTAATTTATTAACGAGATTCGGCGAGATATAGTTTCCTTATACTCCACTATCGATTATTACCTAGGTTTTGTTTCTATTAATAAGGATATTAACTATAAGATAACTAGTACTACTAACGTCTATAGTATATAGAGACCGATTAGATCTCTATTAAAGTATCGGTCTTAGTTATAATAATAACTGTTATTTCCCGAACTTCCTTCCTCTTATTTATTATATAGTCTACTCATTAGACTTGTCTTAGAGCTATAGCGACGGTTAAGTTGTCTGCCTTCTAAGTTGATTAGATTTAGACTAAGTAAATCATTCTCCCTTATATAGTTTCTATTATATTCCTATCGTATAGGTCTAACGCAGATAGTGTAGGTGTTATCCTTAATTTAGGTTTCTTCGTTTCGTTATAACACAATATAGTCGTCCTCCCTTCTACACTCCGTCCAACCTTAGAGTTCCTTAGTATAGTAGGGTTTAATATTAAGAGTAGGAAACTATTAGTACTTAATCTTATCTATAAGGTGATCTTTATAGTGATAGTGCACACACGTGGTCTACGTAAGTCGGTAGTGTTATAGGTGTCGTATAATGTGTTTAGGGTGGTTCTTATCTTTAGCTACCTCGTATTCCCTATCTTAGTCCTCTTAGATAGATATAGCTAGTATATCTAAGTTAGTAATTACTTCGCCTTCGACTATAATAAACTCTATGTCCTTAGACTTAAAGTTCGTAGGTCGTGCTTAGTTCTATAAGATATACTTCTTACTACCGTAGTCCTAAGGTGTCTTAAGGAAGACCTTCTTCCATTTAGTGTCTATAGTGCTTAAAGCGATAAAGGCGTCTTTAAGCTTTAATTAGTTGATTCGGGTAGTCCTAGATTCGTAAGGACACTATCTAGATCCTTCTTTATCGGTTTTATAGATTAAGTATACGTTATCGTGATATACTAAGAAGTATAGACAGTTGTATGTATATATCTCTTTTTCTTTATTAGGTACTAGTTAGGTTCTAAAATCCTAGTCTTCGTCTAATAATACTTCGTTATAATCTATAAAT
>JANZYN010000209.1:0-24738 GCA_025583755.1 Cordyceps tenuipes
GTTAATATAAAATATCTTATATATATTCTTTAAGATATTTAATATAACTATAACTAATAATAGTATAGTTATTACTATATATTTATAATAAACCTAGTTAAGCTTTTTAAAAGACTAAAATATAGTAATATTATATAAAGAAAATTATACTTTATCTTTAATCTAATAGTATTTAGTTAGATAATAAGATTTATTTATAGTATTCTTTTATTATTACTATATATATATAATATTTACTTATATAAACTTTATACCTACCTATATTTATATAAAGAAGGTATAGGCTTAAGTAGTTAAGGTGTTCTTATAAAGAGGAAGTATAACTTCTAACTAGTATTAAATAAAGGCTATATAGAATCTATAAAAGAGGAAGTTTAAGCTATACTTTATTACTAAAGAGTTTTAATTATTAAAGGCTAGTTATATATATAGAAGTTATTTAGGCTAATTAAATTATAAGTAAAAAATAAAGATATATAATACTATTTAAACTTTTTAATTAGTCTATTCTATATCTTTATTACTTTAAAGGTAAAAGGCTATAAAGAGAGCCTATATTATCTTTATTAAAGTATATAATATCCTTTAGAATTAACTAATCTATTCTAAACCTTAATTACTAATAAAAAGCTATAAAAAGCTATATAGGTACTATTAGTATAAAAAAAATTACTAAATATATACTTTAGTTATTATTAATATTATTATTTTTAAGTATATAAACTTTAATAAAAAATCTATAATAAGTATTAAATAGTATAGTTATAATTTATTCTATATAAATAGGTTAATTATAAAGTCTATTAAGATTTACTACTAGTACTAATCTAAAAGGAGGATTAGGTTTAATAACCCTTAGTATAATTATTATAATTATAATAGAGTCAGGCTCTAGCCTGGCTTAGGTAATGCCTATATGACTAGTCACGTGCACTGTCACGAGAGTAAAGTAGAGCCACCTTATTTTAGCTATATTAGACTAACCTCCTAGCCTTATCCCCTTTCTACTCTCTAAGAGTTTTTAATAAATATCCTTTATAGCACCTACTTATAGTAGCCTAGGGCTAGCCTATAATAATTAAAAACTCTTTATAATAGAAATAAACTCTTTAGTAGAGGTACCTTTAATAGAATATAATAAGCTAATAGTAAGAATATAAATTCTACTAGAATAAAATAACTAACTTAAAATAGAGATATATATAATATAAGAATAACTATTAGTAGTAGTCTAACTAACTATATATAATAGTAGCTTACCCCTAAGTGTATAATAATCCTCCTTTAAGTTAGTAATATAATAGAAACTACTCCTATAAAGCGAAAAATTTAATAATAACACTAAGACCTTTATAGGATAGAAGTAAGTAATAGAATATAAGCTAGAAATTAATATAGCCTTTATTAGCCCCTAGTAGGCCTAATTTATATATATCTAGTCTTACTTAGGCCCTTTAGCCTAATAGAAAGTCACTATATACTTTAAGGCGGACGGCTAATAAAGAGAATTAAACCCCTTCCTCTTCCTAACGTACCTTAAGATAGTATTTAGTGACCCTTACTATTAGGAACTAGTAATAATATAGCTAGGCCTAATAAAATAAAAGGAAAAAGAGTCCTTCTTTTAATACTATATTTAGTTTAAATAGGAACTTACTATAGCTAGAGGATTATCCTAGTCTAATAAGGTAAAGCTTAATAAGCTATAGTTAAACTTATTAGATATAATATAGAACCTCTTTATTAAGTAGTAGATTTCCTAAACTAACTTTAAAATAGTAGTCTAGGATATAAAGGTAATCTTAGTTAACCTTAAATCCTATTAGATTAAAGAGTCCTATTAATTATAGGTAAAGAAGTCTAATAGACCCTAATAAACTAACTATAAAGGGGATATATAGATAATAGGGGTGAATATATTATATACTAGACCTTTAGAATTAGTTTAGTATTAACCTAGTACTATATAATAAGCCACTTAGGTCTTTTAGTCTAAGATCTAAAAGCGATAAGACTTAAAGACGTATTTATACTATAGTCGGGAAGGATATAGGATAGTAAAGTACTAACTCTTACCTACTAGGCTACCTATAATAACTAAAGTAGTAGTAATTATAGATAATAAGAGTAAAGATAAGGTAGAAAATAATAAGGTCTAGGGATAAGACTCTCTTTAGATAGATAAGTAGTACTATTATACCCTAATAGGGGCTAGAAGAAAGAAATATAGACTTAGTTAGTAATATAGATAAATTCTAAGCTATTTCTTATTCTAAGTATTATTAATATATCTACCCCTATAGATACCTTAGTTAATATAGAGTATAAATACTATAGAGTAATTTAAGAAAACTTAGCTAACACTCTCTAACTACTATAACTCTAACTACTAATAGCTAGGTGTATATAGCTAGTAGCTAGGAAGGGTTTATTACTAATAATAAGTAAGGCTATATAAATAATAATTAATATTAATAGATAGAAGTTTTTAGTTTTATTATATATTATCCCTTTACTAGTATAATTAGTAATCCTAGGATTACTATAGTTAAAGTAGTACTACCTAGTAGTTAACCTAACGTAAGACTACCTCTACCCCTATTAAGAACCTAACTAGTAGATCCTAACGACTAATTAGTAATAGAAAGAAGAACCTATAAGGCTCCTATCTAGAAGCTAATTCTATACCCTTTTAAAGTAAAGGTAATAGTAGACTAAAGAGGAGATAATAGTTAATATAACTAGCTTATACGAAATTAACTCCCTACTCGAATATATACTAATAAGAGAGTAGACCCTCCCTATATAGTATAACGACTTTACGTCCCTATTTAAAGAATTAGATATATCTAACCTTCCTCTACTTTAATAAGACTTTAATTATATAATTAAAATCTAAAGGCAACCTAATAGTACCTCTAAGGAACTACCCTATAAACGACTATACTATATATTAAAGGACTAGCTATTAGAACTATAGTAATAACTTATAGCCCTAATAGATATAGGCTAGATCTATATTAGTTCCTTACTAGTAGTAGTACCTATCCTATTAATTAAGAAACTAAATAGCGTTTAGTGTTTTTATATTAATTATTATACCTTAAACGCAATTATAGAATATAACTACTACCCTTTACTATTAATTAAAGAAACACTATATATATTATCTTAGGTAATATAGTATACTAAGCTAGATATCTATTTAGTATTCTACTAGTTTTAGATAGACTTTAAGTTAGAGAAGTATATAGTGTTCTATACTTAGTTTAGTCTATTTAAGTAGTAGGTCTACCCTTTTAGATTATTAAGCACCCCTATAATATTCTAGAAATATATTAACTATATCCTAAGGGATAGCCTTAACGATTATACTATAGCCTACCTAAATAATATCCTTATATATAGCTTAAAGGACCTAGTTGATTATAAGGTAAAGGTAAAGGTTATTCTTACCTAGCTCTAGAAAGGTAGACTTTTTCTAAACCTTAAGAAATATAACTTCTTAATTAAAACGGTTAAATATCTTAGGTTTATTATTAATATAGGGAAGTTACTAACACCTAACCTTAAAAAGGTTAAGGCTATTTAGGAATAGGAAGCACCTAAGAAAGTATTAGGCGTCTATAGCTTCCTAGGGTTTATAAACTTCTACTAGGAGTTTATCCCTTAATTCTTAACTTAGATGGCCCTTTTAATAAGGTTAACTTAGAAGGGGGTCCCCTTTATATAGGGTATAGTAAAGGAAGAGGCTTTTTAGGAGCTTAAACGCCTATTCTTTATAGCTCTATATCTAGCCCTTTAGAACCTAGAGTTAAATATAATTATTAAGATAGACTACTTAAATATAGGCCTAGGTGGCTGCCTTTTATAAGTTAAAGAGGACAGAATCCTATAACTAGTAGCCTACTACTCTATAAAACTAACCCTAGCCGAATATAACTATATAATATATAATAAAGAGTTATTAGTAGTTATTACTAGTGTTAAAGCCTAGTTAGTAGAGCTATAAGGACACTTAGCCTCCTTTATAATCTTAACGGATTATAAAAACCTTAAGTACTTTACTAAGCTATAACTACTCTCTAAAAGGTAGGCCTATTAGGTAGAGTTTCTCTTATAGTTTAATTACTACCTCTATTACTAACCTAGCCCTTTAGTAGTACGACTAGACACACTAAGCTGCCTAGAGTTATATAGTAATCTAGGCCTAAAACTAGTATAGGTGGTACTTATCCTAACTATAATATAGGCCCTAGGAGGGGACGATATAGGCCTAGTTTAATAGAGCCCCTTTATAGACCTTAAGCTATTAACCCTTTAGGTGTATATAATTAAAGAGGACCTAATATACACTACTAAGATATATAACGTATAGATAGGCGTATAATAGTTCTCTATATAAGCCACTATAAAATCTTAAATAGTAGACTACTCTATCTTATTATTATTTAACTTATAGTTCTATAGCTACTTATAGGTACTATCTTAAGAGCCTCTTACTATACGGCTAATAGAGCTAATATATACGTTAAAGGCTATTAACCACCTAGGGCGAAATACTACCTTTACGATCCTAGCCTAGGACTACTATTAGCTAGGTATATCCTAGGACGTTATATATTATATATAGAACTATAAGTATTATAGTATATATATATTATAATAACTATACTAGAGGTTATTAAACCTAATTCCCTTCTTTAACTAATATTAGTAATAAATCTTAATAGACTTTATAACTAACCTACTAGTATAAAATAAGTTATAACTATACTATCTTATAGTTATTATAAACTACTTATTAAAGTTTATACACTTAAAAGTAATAATATTAATAATAACTAAAGTATATACTAAATAATTCTTTTTATACTAATAGCGCCTATATAGCTTTCTATAAGTTCTTATTAGTAATTAAAGATCTAATTAGGTTAAATAGTTCTAAAGAACTTTATATACTTTAATAAGAATAATATAGGCCTTCTCTATAGCCTTCTACCTTTAGAATAATAGAGTTACTAAATAAGCTAACTAGGAAGTCTAAATAGTACTATATATCTTAGTCTTTTACTTATAGTTTAATTAGCTTAACTAACTCTTTTATATATAATTAGCCTTAAATAATAAGAACTCTTTAGCTATAAGGTATAGTCTAAACTTCCTCTTTTATAGATTCTATATAGCTCTTATCTAATACTAGTTAAAAGCTATACCCCCTCCTTATAGTAACTCCCTAACTACCTAGGCCTATACCTTTCTTATATAAATATAAGTAGGTATAGAGTTTATATAAGTAAGTATTATATATATATAATAATAATAAAAGAATACTATAAATAAATCTTACTACCTAATAGAATACTATTAGGTTAAAGATAAGATATAATTCTTTTTATATAATATTATTATATTTTAGTCTTTTAAAAAGCTTAACTAGGTTTATTATAAATATATAATAATAGTTATATTATTACTAGTTATAGTAATACTAAATATCCTAAGGAATATATATAAGATATTCTATATTAATCTTATTAAGTATATAGCTAAAGACCCTTTCCCTTCTTAGGCTATAACTAACTAGATACTAAACCTAGTCCTAATAGATAAAGGTAATAAGTTAGGACTATATCTATAGTATAAAGTAAAAGAAATACTATAAGTATAAAATAGATAAGGTTAGATAAAATCTTATAAGGCTCTTACTAAATAGTAAGACTATAGTAAGCTAATATAAGAACTACTCTAATTACTAGTAGATATAGAAGTACTAATATAGTTTACTATATAATAAGGAAATCTAGAATCCTATAATAGCCTAATAATAGTAAAAATTAAATAATACTAGTAATATAATAATATAACTATTAATATAAAGGTTAAAATAAACTAAAATAGTATAGGTTAAAAGATAGGGGTATAACTACTAGTATAGTAGTTAGGATAAACTACTATAGTATAGTGGTTAGAACGGTTAGGACTAACTATTATAATAGTATAAAGGGAGATATATATAAAAGGGAGGGCTATATAATAGAGTTAGGCTCTAGCCTAGCTTATATAATAACTATATAAGATATTATAGAAGTATAGTAGGAGTAGTTAGGGTAAACTACTATAATAGTATAGAGAAAGATATACCTATATAGTAGGATAGACACTAGGAGTAAGATAGACCTACCTCCTATTAGCTATATAAGAATAACCTCCTAGCACTACTATACTACCCCCTTTTTACTCCCTAAGAGTTTTAATAAACTTCCTTTATAGTACCTACTTATAGTAGCCTAGGGCTAGCCTATAATATATAGGCCTTAGGAGGGGATAATATAAGCCTAGTTTAATAGAGCCCTTTTATAGACTTTAAGCTATTAACCCTTTAGTTATATATAATAAAAGAAGACCTAATATATACTATTAAAATATATAATATAAAGATAAAGGTATAGTAGTTTTTAATAAAAGTAGCTATAAAATCTTAGATAATAGACTACTCTATCTTACTATTATTTAACCTATAGTTCTATAGCCGCTTATAGGTACTATTATAGGAGCCTTTTACTATATAGCTAATAGAGCTAATATATATATTAAAGGCTATTAACCACTTAGGATAAAATACTATTTTTATAATCCTAGCCTAGGATTACTATTAGCTAGGTATATCCTAAGATATTATACACTATATATAGAACTATAGGTATTATAATATATATATATTATAATAACTATACTAAAGGTTATTAAACCTAATTCCCCCCCTTAATTAATATTAGTAATAAATCTTAATAGACTTTATAATTAACTTACTAGTATAGAATAAGTTATAACTATACTATTTTATAGTTATTATAGATTATTTATTAAAGTTTATATACTTAAAAGTAATAATATTAATAATAACTAAAGTGTATATTAAACAATTTATAACAAACGGACAGAAGGCCTGTATGGACGGCCCGTTGTACACGAAGGAAGCCAGACACAGGAGGGGCAGGAAGCCACTGTATGGCTAATGCGAGGATAAGACCGAGGGTCACGTGACTGGATTAGGAGGGATCGGACTAATCCAGGAGGACTCGTTAGACAGACTTAATCTAATCCAGGCTAATGGATTAGGTAGGATCGGTATGATCTAGGAATATAGTAGAGGATAGGATAGATATATAAGGAAGGGGATTTCCTATAGATAGATAGACTAGATCTCTACTAATTAATCTCTAAGCAATAATCTAAGCTATACTTAGACTGTTAGGAGTAATCTCCTAACGTGACTTACACTACGATACTACTCACTAGCACTCTTATACATTTCGACCTAACTCTCTACCTAAGAAATAGACCTACTATAGATTAGGAATAAGCCACTATTACATTTTAATTAGTCCTATTTAGTGAGTTACCTTAAAACCGTAAGCAGCTAACCTTTACGATGTCCACTACTAGCGGCGTAACGACTAACCCTAGTAATGCTATAGCGTAGATAAGGCAGTAGATTAAAGCCCTTACTGCTTAAATCTAGACTATATAGAACGCTAATACTAGAACCCTTACGCTTTTAAAGTTTCCTAAACCTAACTCGTTTAATAGAACTAAGGAAGACGTTTAAAACTTCTTAACTTAGGCTAAAGCCTATCTTCGTATTAACACTACTATTATTAATCCTACCGCGAAGATACTTTATATTAGAAATCTTCTCACTAGTAAGGCAATAGAGTAGTAGGAGCTAACTCTTCGAGACTACCTTAACAACGAAGAACCTAAGGACGAAACCGCGTGAATCTTTTAGCGGTATAAACGCTTTAAAGAACTACTCTAAACTACCTTTAGAGATCTAGACGAAATTCGCACTACTACTCGTAAACTTAAAGCCCTTAAGTAGACCGGGTCTATTTAGTACCTTATAAGGGAGTTTAAGCGTATCTTAAACCACCTTATATAGGACGACGATAGTATAATAGAGCTACTCTATAACGCTCTATAAGAGGACGTAAAGGATGAGATCGTAAAGGAGGATCGACCTAACACCTTTAACGAATTCACTAGTAAGATCATTAAGGTTAATAACCGACTCTATACTAGGCGACTTAAACGTAGAGGATAGGGCACTAGAAAACGAAACAACCCGCTACTACGCTATTAGCCGAACACTAGTAGGCGATACTAAGGGTCTACGGCCTATAGAACTCATTTAGGCCCGATAGAACTTAACGCTACTTATAAGGAAAAGGGTAAGACTTATTATAATTATAGAAAGCTAGGACACTTTATAAATAAGTGTAAGGCTCTAAAGAAGTCTTAGAAACCCGTATAAGAACACTAGAAGCTAAACGTAGTAAACCGAGAGGACCTACTAACTCGTAATATTAGTATAGTTAATAGTAAGGAATACGTCTTAGACGGTAACCGATTTATAGATTATAATAAAGCCTCGTTAGACAAAGACTAGGATTTCGGAACCTAACTAGTACCTAACGAAGAAGAAGAGGCATATATACATAACTACCTACACTTCTTAGTATGTTGTAACGACGTATACTTAATCTATAAAACCGATAAAGAAGGATCTAGATAGTATCCTTACGAATCTAGGACCACCCGAATTAACTAATTAAAGCTTAAAGACGCCTTTATCGCTTTAAGCACTACGGATACTAAATAGAAGAAGGTCTTCCTTAAGACACCTTAGGATTACGGTAGTAAGAAGTATATCTTATAGAACTAAGCACGACCTACGAACTTTAAGTCTAAGGACATAGAGTTTATTATAGTTAAAGGCGAAGTAATTACCGACTTAGATATACTAGCTATATCTATTTAAGAAGATTAGGAAGAGGAATATAAGGTATCTAAAGACGAAAACCACCCTAAACACATTATACGACACCTATAACACTACTGACTTATATAGACTATATGTGTGTACTATTACTATAAGGATTACCTTATAGATAAGATTAAGTACTAATGGTTTCCTATTCCTAATATTAAACCCTACTATACTAAGGAACTCTAAGGTTAGATAGAGTATAGAAGGGAGAGTGACTATATTATGTTATAATAAAATAAAGAAACCCGAATTAAGGACAACACCTATACTATCTACGTTAGACCTATACGATAAGGACATAATAGAAACTATATAAGGGAGAACGATTCACTTAGCCTAAATCTAATTAACTCGGAAGGTAGACAACTTAACCGTCGCTATAGCTCTAAGATAAGTCTAATAAGTAGACTATACAATAACACATAAGAGGAAGGAAGTTTAGGAAACGATAGCCGTTGTTACAACTAAGACTAATACTTTAATAGAGATCTAATTAGTCTCTATATACTATAGACGTTAGTAGTACTAGTCATCTTATAGTTAACATCCTTATTAATAGAAATAAAACCTAGGCAATAATCGATAGTAGAGTATAAGGAAATTACATCTCGCTAAAACTCGTTAATAAATTACGATTACCCTAGAAAAGAAAGAACGAGCCCTACCGACTTACGAACGTAGAAGGAGAAGCAGTTTAGTACGGCTAAGGAGTTATAGATTAGGAAACCGCGTAACTTCCTATCTCTATATAAGGCTAGAAACACACTCTCTCTTTAGACATTATAGAGATCTTAAAATATAACGTTATATTAGGGATACCCTAGTTATAGGCGAGTAATCCTAGAGTCAACTAGAGAATAGGCTAACTTTAGTAGGATACACTAGGATGCGATTATAATATAAAGAGCAGCTAAAGAAAGGCACCTTCGTTAAATTATAATAGGCCTCTAGGACTATATATAATCGCTAGAGAGCTAAAAGCTAAAACAATAGAGATTCCTAAGGAATACTTAAAGTATAGTAAGCTGTTTAGTGGAGAGCTAGAAATAGGACTACTAGAGTATTCACGCTAGGACTATAAGATTAAACTCTAGCCTAGTAAGGAACTAAGGTTCTATAAGATATATCCCTAGAACCCTATATAGGACTAAGCGCTTAAGGAGTATCTAGAGGAGATACTATAAAAGGGATATATACGACTATTAGAGTCCCTAGTAGGATACCTAATCCTATAGGTACTAAAGAAAAACGGAAAACTACGATTATACATTAACTATTAGTAACTAAACGAGATTACAATTAAGAACTAATACCCGTTACCACTTATCACTAAAATACACGATAAGGTCTATAGAGCCATATGGTTTATAACACTCGACCTAAAAGGAGCCTATAACCTTATACGGATAAAGGAGGGCTAAGAGTGGATAATAGTATTTAGAACCACTAGAGGACACTACGAGTATCTAGTGATGCCTTTTAGGCTAACTAACGCACTAGTAACGTTTTAAACAATAATCGATAATGTCCTATAGAAATGGCTAGGAATCTTTATAGTTGTTTACCTTAACGATATCCTTATCTATTTAGACACGCTAGAGGAATATAAACAATATGTCTATAAGGTACTATAAACACTATAAGATAACAACCTCCTAGTAGAAGTAAAGAAATGCTAGTTCTACTAGAAGACTATACACTTCCTAGGATATGTACTTACGTATAGAGAAGTATAAATAAGCGACGATAAGATTAAAACTATTAAGGAATGGCTAATACTAATAACACTAAAAGATATAAGAGCGTTTACTGCCTTTATGAACTTCTATTATAAGTTCCTTAGGGGATATAGCGATATAGCACGACCTCTTACTAATCTAACGAAGAAAGAAATTAGCTTTAAGTAGGGAGAACGTAAAGCTAAGGCATTCTAAGACATTAAAGACTCGGTTACGAAAGAACCTATATTAAAAGCACCTAATTAGAATAAGCCTTATAAGCTTAAGACTAACGCCTTAGACTACAGCCTAGGCGGGTAGCTTAGACAGTAAGACGACGAAGGAAGGTTGCACCTAGTTGTATTCTTCTCGTAGAAACTCTATAGACCTAAGCTAAACTATAGGATCTATAATAAGGAACTTATAGCGATTATTTAGTGTTTTAAAGAATAGAGACACTATCTTATTAGAGTAAAGTATTAAGTTAAAGTGTACACTAATTATAAGAATCTTATATCGTTCTTAACTATAAAAGATCTAAATAAACGGTAGATTAGATAGTATAAGACCCTTACGGACTACGACTTTAAGATTATATATCGAAAAGGATTAGAAAATAGGCGAGTAGACGCGCTTAGCCGTAGAGAAGATCTAAAGTTAGAAGAACAAGTGGATAACACACCCTTATTACGAGCTACTAAGGATAGGAACCTTATGTTAGGCACTAGAGAAATTAGTATAATATAGTAAGCTAAGCTAGATAAGACGTAGATATAACGTATCGTATTACACGTAAAGAATAATAACTACCTAGACAATTAGGAAACAAAACCGTATATAATTAAGAGTAGGAATAACTACTTGTTTAATAAACGTTAGTATATTCCTAGTACACTCTAGAAGTAGCTTATTAAGGAAATACATAAGTACCTATTACATAGATATTAGGGTGTAGGGAAAACGATTAATAGATTAAGAAGATCGTACGACTTCCCTAGAAGCAGAAAGATCGTATAGGAAGTTATTAAAAACTACGACATCTATAATAAAGCTAAGGCGGTATAACACACGCCTTATAGAGAACTATAACCGATACTACCACTTAAACGAGTGTAGTAAACAATCATAATGGACTTTATTATTAAGCTACTAAAGTTAAAGGAACCTATAACTAAAGCATACTACGATAATATACTAGTTATAGTCGATAAACTTATAAAGTACGCCTACTATATTCCTTATATAGAATTGAGTAATATAAGAGATTTAGCGTATGTCTTCTTTAAGACAATTATTGTATAATACGGGTTACCTACTAAGTTAATAACGGATTAAGATAAACTCTTTATATCGAACTTCTAGAAATGCCTTATAGAAATCATAAAGGTTAAATAAAACCTTTTAACGGTATTCTATCTATAGATAGATAGGCAAATAGAGATCTAGAACTAGATACTCGAGTAGTATCTATAAAGCTATATAAACTACTAATAGAACGATTAGGTAGAATGGCTACTACTTACATAATAGGCTACGAATAGCTTAGAAAACGAGAATACGAAAATGTCACTATTTAGGGCGAACTATAGATTCGACCCTACGATTAAAACACATATAGTATAAAATGTAAACGCGCTAGTAGCTATAGTACATGTAGTAACTATTACGGAAATATAAAAACATCTATAAGTAGAATAGATATTTTTATAGAATCGGATAAAACACTACACGGATAAAAAGAGATTACTAGCGCTAATCCTAGAGAGGGGAGATAAAGTTTACCTTATCCGTAAAAACATTAAGACGAAACGACCTAGCGATAAACTCGACTAAAAGAAGATTAGACTATTCCTTATTAAACGGAAATTATTAGAAGTTAACTACGAACTATTATTACTAGAAGGGATAAGGATATATCCTATATTTTATATGTTATTACTAGAGAAAGCACTAAGTGACACGACACTCGCTATAGACGTCACCCTTAAAGACACAAATAAGTATAAGGTCGAGAAAATACTTAAAACATAAGGAACCTAAAAGAATCGTTATTATCTTATTAAGTAGAAAGGGTACCTAAACTCTAAGAATATATAGGAACTAGTTAAGAACCTTAGGAACTACTAGGACCTATTGTAATAGTTCTATTAAAAGTAAATAAACACTTAAGCGGAACTAGAAGACCTAAGTTTATAAGGAACTCTAGGGATTAGTTAGCTATATAAGCTTTAAGTTTAGAACGCTCCTACGCTTCTAACTCGTCGAGACTCTCTACCCTACGAGCCACTATCTCTATAGCCTTTTAACGGAGAAACTTTTCCTAACAACGAATTCTCTAGAGACAAGCCATCGCGCGCTCTAGATCCTCCTTAGTAGACGCGCGCTCTTTATTAAGACAGTCCTTCTTATAAAGAACTCGCGTATAGGCGTCTAAAGATATACCACCTAGGTTATAGTTAGAATAACCTTATAGTGTGTACTCGCTATAACGGTCTTTCCCTTTAGCGACGATACACTCGCGGTTGTTTTGGCGATAAGAATTATAGGATAGTATAACGAAGCTAAAAGCGGAAATAAAATCGGTAAGACATTCGCGATTAACCTTTTAGTTCGAATAGGACCGCTGTTTAGAGATACGGTTAGAAGGCATCTTAGGAGAAAAAGGATATAGAGGAGAAAAGGGGGACCTACGAAAAACAGATTACAGAAAGCCTTAAGGATAAGACTTAAGGAGGAGGGGAATAATGTAATAAACGGACAGAAGGCCTATATAGGCGGCCCGTTGCACATAAAGGAAGCTAGACACAGGAGGGGCAGGAAGCCACTGTGTGGCTAATACGAGGATAAGACCGAGGGTTACGTAACTAGATTAGGAGGGATTAGACTAATCTAGGAGGACTCGTTAGACGGACTTAATCTAATCTAGGCTAATGGATTAGGTAGGATTAGTATAATCTAGGAATACAGTAGAGGATAGGATGGATATATAAGGAAGGGGATTTCCTATAGATAGATAGACTAGATCTCTACTAATTAATCTCTAAGCAACAATCTAAGCTATACTTAGACTGTTAGGAGTAATCTCCTAACGTGACTTACGCTACGATACTGCTCACTGGCACTCTTGTGTATTTCGACCTGACTCTCTACCTAAGAAACAGACCTACTATGGATTAGGAATAAGCCACTATTACACAATTCTTCTTATACTAGTAGGATTTATATAGCTTCCTATAAGTTCTTATTAATAATTAAAGATCTAATTAAGTTAGATAGTTCTAAAGAATATTATATACCTTAATAAGAATAATATAGGCCCTTTCTATAGCCTTCTACCCCTAGAGTAATAGAGGTATTAAATAAACTAACTAAAAAGTCTAAGTAGTATTATATATCTTAGTCTCTTACTTATAGTTTAATTAGCCTAACTAACTCCTTTATATATAACTAGCCCTAAATAATAGGAACTCTTTAGCTATAGGGTATAGTCTAAACTTCCTCCTTTATAGATTCTATATAGCCTCTATTTAATATTAGTTAAAAGCTATACCCTCTTTTTATAAGAGCTCTCTAACTACCTAAGCCTATACCTTCTTTATATAAATATAGGTAGGTATAAAGTTTATATAAATAAGTATTATATATATATAATAATAATAAAAGGATACTATAAATAAATCTTACTACCTAATAGAATATTATTAGGTTAAAGATAAAATATAACTCTCTTTATATAATATTACTATATTTTAGCCTTTTTAGAAGTTTAACTAGGTTTATTATAAATATATAGTAATAGTTATATTATTACTAGTTATAGTAATACTAAATATCCTAAGGAATATATATAAGATATTCTATATTAATCTTATTAAGTATATAGCTAAAGACCCTTTCCCTTCTTAGGCTATAACTAACTAGATACTAAACCTAGTCTTAGTAGATAAGGGTAATAGGTTAGGATTATACCTATAGTATAAAGTAGAAGAAATACTATAAGTATAAAATAGGTAGGGTTAGATAAAATTATATAAGGCTCTTATTAAATAGTAAGGCTATAGTAAGCTAATATAAGAACTACTCTAACCGCTAGTAGGTATAAAAGCACTAGTATAGTTTACTATATAATAGAGAAATCTAGAATCCTATAATAGCCTAGTAGTAGTAAAAATTAAGTAATATTAGTAATATAATAATATAACTATTAATATAGAGGTTAAGATAAACTAAAATAGTATAGGTTAAAAGATAAAGGTATAACTATTAGTATAATAATTAAGATAAACTACTATAGTATAGTAGTTAGAACGGTTAGGACTAACTACTATAATAGTATAAAGAGAGACGTATATAGAAGGGAGGGCTATATAATAGAGTTAGGCTCTAGTCTAGCTTATATAATAACTATATAATATATTATATAAAGTATAAGTAGAATAGTTCGAGTAAACCACTATAATAGTATAGAGAGAGATATACCTATATAATAGGGTAGACGCTAGGAGTAAAATAGACCTACTATAATAGGCTAACCCTAGGCAGGGCTTATAGCTAGCAACCAGCCACTACTACTATTATTAGCTAGGCTAAAACCCCTAGGCTATAGAAGTAGGTAAAAGGATTCGTAATAATAAGTCGACCACTTATTATCTAGTTACACCTATAAAGCACCCCTCGAACTATATAGTACTAGGTGTAGCCTAGCCTATAATATACCTTCTCCCTCTAGCTAGTCCCTTTCTAGCTACTTTATTTTATATAGGCCACGTATCCCCTAAGTCCCTTTAACCTATAAGCCTAGTTAAGGACCGCCCACTAGGTGCTTATACTCTCCCTATACCTAGCGCATATAATAGTATAATAGTTTAAACCTATAACCTTAGGTTGACTTATTATATATAATAGGCTAACCCTAGACGGGGCTTATAGCTAGCAACTAGCTACTACTACTATTATTAGCTAGGCTAAAACCCCTAGGCTATAGAAGTAGGTAAAAGGATTCGTAATAATAAGTCGACCACTTATTATCTAGTTGCACCTATAAAGGACCCCTTAAACTATATAGTACTAGGTGTAGCCTAGCCTATAATATACCTTCTCCCTCTAGCTAGTCCCTTTCCGGCTGCTTTATTTTATATAGGCCATATATCCCCTAGGTCCCTTTAACCTATAAGCCTAGTTAGGGACCACCCACTAGGTGCTTATACTCTCCCTATACCTAGTGTATATAATAGTATAACGGTTTAAACCTATAACCTTAGGTTGACTTATTATATATAATAGGCTAACCCTAGATAGGGCTTATAGCTAGCAACTAGCCACTACTACTATTATTAGCTAGGCTAAAACCCCTAGGCTATAGAAGTAGGTAAAAGGATTTATAATAATAAGTCGACTACTTATTATCTAGTTACACTTATAAAGGACCCCTTAAACTGTACAGTGCTAGGTGTAGCCTAGCCTATAATATACCTTCTCCCTCTAGCTAGTTGTAACGGTGGCTTATTCCTAATCCATAGTAGGTCTGTTTCTTAGGTAGAGAGTCAGGTCGAAATGCATAAGAGTGCTAGTGAGTAGTATTATAGCGTAAGTCACGTTAGGAGATTACTCCTAATAGTCTAAGTATAGCTTAGATTATTGCTTAGATTAATTAGTAGAGATCTAGTCTAGCTATCTACTAGAAATCCCCTTCCCTATATACCTATCCTATCCTCTACTGTATTCCTAGATTATACCGATCCCTCCTAACCTATTAGCCTAGATTAGATTAAGTCCGTCCAACGAGTCCTCCTAGATTAGTCTAATCCCTTCTAATCTAGTTATATAACCCTTAGTCTTATCTTCGTATTAGCTATATAGTGGCTTCCTACCCCTCCTATGTCTAGCTTCCTTTATATACAATAGGCCGCCTATATAGGCCTCCCTACCCGTTTATTATATTATTCCCCTCCTCCTTAAGTCTTATCCTTAAGGCTTTCTATAATCTGTTTTTCGTAGGTCCCCCTTCTCTCCTTTATATCCTTTTTCCCTTAAGATGCCTTCTAACCGTATCTCTAAATAGTAGTCTCGTTCGAACTAAAAGGCTAATTACGAACGTCTTACCGATTTTATTTCCGCTTTTAGCTTTATTATACTATCCTATAATTCTTATCGCTAAAACAACTATAAGTGTATTATCGCTAAAGGGAAAGACCGTTATAGTGAATACACACTATAAGGTTATTCTAATTACAACCTAGGTGGTATATCTTTAGACGCCTATACGTGAGTTCTTTATAAGAAGAACCGTCTTAATAAAGAGTGCGTGTCTACTAAGGAGGATTTAGAGTGTGTGATAGCTTGTCTCTAGAGAATTCGTCGTTAGGAAAAGTTTCTTTATTAAAAGGCTATAGAGATAGTGGCTTATAGGGTAGAGAGTCTTAACGAGTTAGAAGCGTAGGAGCGTTCTAAACTCGAAGCTTATATAGCCGACTAATCCCTAGAGTTTCTTATAAACTTAGGTCTTCTAGTTCCGCCTAAGTGTTTATTTGCTTTTAATAGAACTATTATAATAGGTCCTAGTAGTTCCTAAGGTTCTTAGCTAGTTCCTATATATTCTTAGAGTTTAGGTATCCTTTCTACTTAATAAGATAATAACGATTCTTTTAGGTTCCTTATGTTTTAAGTATTTTCTTAACCTTATACTCGTTCGTGTCTTTAAGGGTAACGTCTATAGTGAGTGTTGTATTACTTAGTACTTTCTCTAGTAATAATATATAAAATATAGGATGTATCCTTATCCCTTCTAGTAATAATAGTTTATAGTTAACTTCTAATAGTTTCCGTTCGATAAGGAATAGTCTAATTTTCTTCTAGTTGAGTTTATCGCTAGGTCGTTTCGTCTTAATGTTTTTACGGATAAGGTAAACTTTATCTCCCCTCTCTAGGATTAGCACTAGTAATCTCTTTTTGTCTATATAGTGCTTTATTTAATTCTATAAAAATATCTATTCTACTTATAGATGCTTTTATATTTCCGTAATAGTTACTATATATACTATAGCTACTAGCGCGTTTATATTTTATATCGTATATATTTCGATTATAGGGTTGAATCTATAGTTCGCCCTAAAGGGTAACATTTTCGTATTTTCGTTTTCCGAGCTATTCGTAGCCTATTATACGAGTAGTAACCACTCTACCTAATCGTTCTATTAGTAGTTTATATAGCTTTATAGATACTATTTAAGTATCTAGTTCTAGATCTCTATTTATCTATCTATCTATAAATAGAATACTATTAAAAGGTTCTATTTAACCTTTATAATTTCTATAAGGTATTTCTAGAAGTTTAATATAAAGAGTTTATCTTAATCCGTTATTAACTTAGTAGGTAACCTATATTATATAATAATTGTCTTAAAGAAGACATACGCTAAATCTCTTATATTACTCGATTCTATATAAGGAATGTAGTAAGCGTACTTTATAAGTTTATCGACTATAACTAGTATACTATTATAGTATGCTTTAGTTATAGGTTCCTTTAACTTTAGTAGTTTAATAATAAAGTCTATTATGATTATTTACTACGCTCGTTTAGGTAGTGGTATTAGTTGTAGTTCTCTATAAGGCGCGTGCCGTACTGCTTTAGCTTTATTATAAATGTTGTAGTTTTTAATAACTTCCTATACGATCTTTCTACTTCTAGGGAAGTCGTATAATCTTCTTAATCTATTAATCGTTTTCCCTATACCCTAATGTCTATATAATAAGTGCTCGTGTATTTCCTTAATAAGCTGCTTCTAAAGTGTACTAGGAATATATTAACGTTTATTAAATAAGTAGTTATTCTTACTCTTAGTTATATATAGTTTTATTTCCTAATTGTCTAGGTAGCTATTATTCTTTATGTGTAATATAATACGTTATATCTATATCTTATCTAGCTTAGCTTACTATATTATACTGATTTCTCTAGTGCCTAATATAAGGTTCCTATCCTTAGTGGCTTATAATAAGGGTGCGTTATCCACTTGTTCTTCTGACTTTAGATCTTCTCTACGGCTAAGCGTGTCTACTCGCCTATTTTCTAATCCTTTTTAATATATAATCTTAAAGTCGTAGTCCGTAAGGGTCTTATACTATCTAATCTACCGTTTATTTAGATCTTTTATAGTTAAGAACGATATAAGATTCTTATAATTAGTGTACACTTTAACTTAATGCTTTACTCTAATAAGATAGTGTCTCTATTCTTTAAAACACTAAATAATCACTATAAGCTCCTTATCGTAGATCCTATAGTTTAGTTTAGGTCCGTAGAGTTTCTATAAAAAGAATACAACTAGATATAACCTTCCTTTATCGTCTTACTGTCTAAGTTGTCTGCCTAGGCTATAGTCTAAGGCGTTAGTCTTAAGCTTATAAGGCTTATCCTAATTAGGTGCTTTTAATATAGGTTCTTTTATAACTAAGTCTTTAATGTCTTAGAATGCCTTAGCTTTACGTTCTCCCTATTTAAAGCTAATTTCTTTCTTTATTAGATCGGTAAAAGGTCGTACTATATCGCTATATCCCCTAAGGAACTTACAATAGAAGTTTATAAAGGTAGTGAACGCTTTTATATCTTTTAGTATTATTAGTATTAGCTATTCCTTAATAGTTTTAATCTTATCGTCGCTTATTCGTACTTCTCTATACGTAAGTATATATCCTAGGAAGTGTATAGTCTTCTAGTGGAACTAGTATTTCTTTACTTCTACTAGGAGGTTATTGTCTTATAGCGTCTATAGTACCTTATAGACATATTGCTTGTGTTCCTCTAGCGTGTTCGAATAGATAAGGATATCGTTAAGGTAGATAACTATAAAGATTCCTAGCCATTTCTATAGGATATTATCGATTATTATTTAAAACGTTACTAGTGCGTTAGTTAGCCTAAAAGGCATTACTAGATACTTATAGTGTCCTCTAGTGGTTCTAAATACTGTTATCCACTCTTAGCCCTCCCTTATCCGTATAAGGTTATAGGCTCCTTTTAGGTCGAGTGTTATAAACTATATAGCTCTATAGACCTTATCGCGTATTTTAGTAATAAGTGGTAATAGGTATTAGTTCTTAATTATAATCTCGTTTAGTTACTAATAGTCGATATATAATCGTAGTTTTCCGTTTTTCTTTAGTACCTATAGGATTAGGTATCCTACTAGGGACTCTAATAGTCGTATATATCCCTTTTATAATATTTCCTCTAGATACTCCTTAAGCGCTTAGTCCTATATAGGGTTCTAGGGATATATCTTATAGAACCTTAGTTCCTTATTAGGCTAGAGTTTAATCTTATAGTCCTAGTGTGAATACTCTAGTAGTCCTATCTCTAGCTCTTTACTAAACAGCTTACTATACTTTAAGTATTCCTTAGGAATCTCTATTGTCTTAGCTTTTAGCTCTCTAGCGATTATATATAGTCCTAAAGGCCTATTGTAATTTAATAAAGGTGCCTTTCTTTAGCCGCTCTTCGTGTTGTAATCGCATCCTAGTGTATCCTACTAAAGTTAGCCTATTCTCTAGTTGACTCTAGGATTACTCGCCTATAACTAGGGTATCCCTAATATAACGTTATATTTTAAGATCTCTATAATATCTAAAGAGATAGTGTGTTTTATGCCTTAGATAGAAATAAGAAGTTGTGTGGTTTCTTAATCTATTACTCTATAGCCGTACTTAATAGCTTCTCCTTCTACGTTTATAAGTCGATAGGGCTCGTTCTTTCTTTTCTAGGGCAATTATAATTTATTAACGAGATTTAGCGAGATATAGTTTCCTTATACTCTACTATCGATTATTACCTAGGTTTTGTTTCTATTAATAAGGATATTAACTATAAGATGACTAGTACTACTAACGTCTATAGTATATAGAGACCGATTAGATCTCTATTAAAGTATTAGTCTTAGTTGTAATAACGGCTATTATTTCCTAAACTTCCTTCTTCTTATTTATTATATAGTCTATTCATTAGACTAGTCTTAGAGCTATAGCGACGGTTAAGTTGTCTGCCTTCCGAGTTGATTAGATTTAGACTAAGTGAATTATTCTCCTTTATACAGTTTCTATTATATTCCTATCGTATAGGTCTAACGTAGATAGTGTAGGTATTGTCCTTAATTTAGGTTTCTTTATTTTATTATAACACGATATAGTCGTTCTCCCTTCTATACTCCGTCTAACCTTAGAGTTCCTTAGTATAGTAGGGTTTAATGTTAAGAGTAGGAAACCATTAGTACTTAATCTTATCTATAAGGTGATCTTTATAGTAATAGTGTGTATACGTGGTCTACACAAGCTAGTAGTGTTATAGGTGTCGTATAATGTGTTTAGGGTGGTTTTCGTCTTTAGCTACCTTATATTCCCTATCTTAGTCCTCTTAGATAGATATAGCTAGTATATCTAAGTTAGTAATTACTTCGCCTTTAACTATAATAAACTCTATATCCTTAGACTTAAAGTTCGTAGGTTGTGCTTAGTTCTATAAGATATACTTCTTACTACTATAGTCCTAAGGTGTCTTAAGGAAGACCTTCTTCTATTTAGTGTCTATAGTGCTTAAAGCGATAAAGGCGTCTTTAAGCTTTAATTAGTTAATTCGGGTGGTCCTAGATTCGTAAGGATACTATCTAGATTCTTCTTTATTGGTTTTATAGATTAAGTATATATTATTATAATATACTAAGAAGTATAGGTAGTTATATATATATATCTCTTCTTCTTCGTTAGGCACTAGTTAGGTTCTAAAATCCTAGTCTTTATCTAATAAGGCTTTATCGTAATCTATAAATTAGTCACTATCTAAGACGTATTCCTTACTATTAACTATACTAATGTTATAAGTTAGTAGGTCCTCTTAGTTTACTGCGTTTAGCTTCTAGTGTTCTTATACGGGTTTCTAAGACTTCTTTAGAGCCTTACACTTATTTATAAAGTGTCCTAGCTTTCTATAATTATAATAAGTCTTACCCTTTTCCTTATAAGTAGCGTTAAGTTCTATTAGGCCTAAATAAGTTCTATAGGCCGTAGACCCTTAGTATCGCCTACTAGTGTTTAGCTAATAGCGTAGTAGTGGGTTGTTTTGTTTTCTAGTGCCCTATCCTCTACGTTTAAGTCGCCTAGTATAGAGTCGGTTATCGACCTTAATGATCTTACTAGCGAATTCGTTAAAGGTGTTAGGTCGATCCTCCTTTACGATCTTATCCTTTACGTCCTCTTATAGAGCGTTATAGAGTAGTTCTATTATACTATCGTCGTCCTATACGAGGTGGTTTAAGATACGCTTAAATTCCCTTATAAGGTACTAAGTAGATCTAGTCTGCTTAAGGGCTTTAAGTTTACGAGTAGTAGTATGAATTTCGTCTAGATCTCTAAAGGTAGTTTAGAGTAGTTCTTTAAAGCGTTTATACCGCTAAAAGATTCGTACGGTTTCGTCCTTAGGTTCTTTATTATCGAGGTAGTCTTAAAGAGTTAGCTCCTACTACTCTATTGCCTTACTAGTAAGAAGATTTCTAATGTAAAGTATCTTTATAGTAGGATTAATAATAGTAGTGTTAATACGAAGATAGGCTTTAGCCTAAGTTAAGAAGTTTTAAACGTCTCCTTTAGTTCTATTAAACGAGTTAGGTTTAGGAAACTTTAGAAGCGTAAGGATTCTAGTATTAGCGTTCTATATAGTCTAGATTTAAGTAGTAAGGGCTTTAATCTACTGCCTTATCTACGCTATAGTATTGCTAGGGTTAGTCGTTGTGCCGCTAGTAGTGGATATCGTAAAGGTTAGCTGCTTACGGTTTTAAGGTAACTCACTAAATAGGACTAATTAAAATGTAATAGTGGCTTATTCCTAATCTATAGTAGGTCTGTTTCTTAGGTAGAGAGTTAGGTCGAAATACATAAGAGTGCTAGTAAGTAGTATCGTAGCGTAAGTCACGTTAGGAGATTACTCCTAATAGTCTAAGTATAGCTTAGATTATTGCTTAGATTAATTAGTAGAGATCTAGTCTAGCTATCTACTAGAAATCCCCTTCCCTATATACCCATCCTATCCTCTACTGTATTCCTAGATTATACCGATCCCTCCTAACCTATTAGCCTAGATTAGATTAAGTCCGTCTAACGAGTCCTCCTAGATTAGTCCGATCCCTCCTAATCTAGTCACGTGACCCTCGGTCTTATCTTCGTATTAGCCATATAGTGGCTTCCTGCCCCTCCTGTGTCTGGCTTCCTTCGTGTGCAACGGGCCGCCCATGCAGGCCTCCCTGCCCGTTTGTCATACTAGTCCCTTTCTAACTACTTTATTTTATATAGGCCATATATCCCCTAGGTCCTTTTAACCTATAAGCCTAGTTAGGGACCACCCACTAGGTGCTTATACTCTCCCTATACCTAGCGTATATAATAGCGTAATAGTTTAAACCTATAACCTTAGGTTGACTTATTATATATAATAGGCTGACCCTAGATAGGGCTTATAGCTAGCAACTAGCTACTACTACTATTATTAGCTAGGCTAAAACCCCTAGGCTATAGAAGTAGGTAAAAGGATTTATAATAATAAGTTGACTATATATTATCTAGTTACACCTATAAAGGACCCCTTAAACTATACGGTACTAGGTGTAGCCTAGCCTATAATATACCTTCTCCCTCTAGCTAGTCCCTTTCTAGCTGCTTTATTTTATATAGGCCACGTATCCCCTAGGTCCCTTTAACCTATAAGCCTAGTTAAGGACCGCCCACTAGGTGCTTATACTCTCCCTATACCTAGCGTATATAATAGCGTAACGGTTTAAACCTATGACCTTAGGTTGACTTATTATATATAATAGGCTAACCCTAGGCGGGGCTTATAGCTAGTAACTAGCCGCTACTACTATTATTAGCTAGGCTAAAACCCCTAGGCTATAGAAGTAGGTAAAAGGATTCGTAATAATAAGTCGACCACTTATTATCTAGTTGCACCTATAAAGGACCCCTCGAACTGTATAGTGCTAGGTGTAGCCCAGCCCGTAACACCTACCTCCTATTAGCTATATAAGAATAACCTCCTAGCACTATAGTACTACCCCTTTTTTTACTCTTTAAGAGTTTTAATAAATTTCCTTTATAGCACCTACTTATAGTAGCCTAGGGCTAGCCTATAATAAAAGTCTATAAAAGGGCTCTATTAAACTAGGTCTATATTATCCCCTTTTAGGGTCTATATTATAATTAGGATAAATACTATTTATACTAGTCTTAGGCCTAGATTACTATATAACTTTATATAGTTTAATATATTTAGTTATACTACTAAAGGGCTAGGTTAATAATAGAAGTAATAATTAAACTATAAAAGAAACTCTACTTAATAGACCTATTTTTTAAAAAGTAGTTATAGTTTAGTAAAGTACTTAAGGTTTTTATAATTTATTAAAATTATAAAAAGGGCTAAATATCTTTATAGCTCTATTAACTAGGCTTTAATATAAATAATAACTATTAATAATTCTTTACTATATATTATAGTTATATTTAATTAGGGTTAGTTTTAAAGAGTAATAGGCTATTAGTTATAGGATTCTATTCTCTTTAACTTATAAAAGATAACTACTTAGGTCTATACTTAAATAGTCTATCTTAATAATTATATCTAATACTAGGTTCTAAAAGGCTAGGTATAGAGCTATAAAGAATAGGTATTTAAACTCTTAAAAAGCCTTTTTTTTTACTATACTTTATATAAAAGGGATCTCTTTTTAAGTTAACCTTATTAAAAGGACTATTTAAGTTAAGAATTAAAAGATAAACCTTTAATAGAAGTTTATAAACCTTAAGAAACTATAAATATCTAATACTTTTATAAGTACTTTTTATTCTTAAATAGCCTTAACTTTTTTAAGGTTAAGTATTAGTAACTTCTTTATATTAATAATAAACCTAAGATATTTAACTATTTTAATTAAAAAGTTATATTTCTTAAAGTTTAAAAAAAGTCTATTTCTTTAAAACTAAATAAAAATAACCTTTACTTTTACTTTATAATTAACTAGGTTTTTTAAACTATATATAAAGATATTATTTAAATAGACTATAATATAATTATTAAGGCTATTTTTTAGGATATAATTAATATATTTCTAGAATATTATAAAAATATTTAATAATTTAAAAAAGTAG
>JANZYN010000021.1:0-87776 GCA_025583755.1 Cordyceps tenuipes
GGGGGGGGGGAGGGGGGGGGGGGGCGTGGGCGCCACGTTGTACAAGCAAGAGCTGAGCAAGTCGCTGCTCAACCACGACAGATTCATCGCAAAGAAAGCAGGCAATTGGGTTATGAAATGAGCCAAAACAAAAAAAATAACAAAACAGGAGAAGACGCCCCGGATAATGGAATTCCTGGCTACAAGAGAGGAAACGGAACTTCTATTTCATCGCACGTGGCTTGCATATTGTTTTGCTCTTCTTATCTCAGGTTGACGCGTGGCTATTTGTGATCCTTGTTTACAGCCTTCCAGACCTCGCCCTCCGCCGCCGCCAACGTGTCCCCCGCCGCCGCCGCCCACTTCTTCGCCGTACCCCAGATGCCGCTCTCCTCGCCGCCACCGCCGCCGCCGCCCGCGCCGGGCAGCCCCAAGGAGGGGAAGGGGGCGTGGTTCTGGGCGAGGTAGGCCTCGTGGGCGGCGCGTTGGCCGCTGGAGAAGTCGGCCGCGCGGGCGTCCTGCTGGTAGCCCGGCGGGTGCGACAGGTCCGGCGGCGGCGGCGGGACTGAAGAAGACGAGGAGGGCAGCGGCGGGGGGTAATAAGAGGTCGCGGGCGGCTTGGGATGGGTGGTGGTGGTGGTGGTGGCGGGCGACCACGAGGACGCCACCTCGCCTGTATGCTCGGGACCGAGCGTTTCGCCATTCTTCGGTGGCGGAGGCAGCAGCGCCGTCCTGCCGCCGCCGCCGCCGCCTCGCTGGGGCGGCGTGGGCACAGCGCCGGGCTGGGGCGCCGCTGGGTAGCTGTGGCCGTTATCGCTGGTGGTCGTCGTCGTCCTGGTGGGCGTGGCGGGCTGCTGGTGGTGCTGCACGTGTCCAGCCGGAGTCGGAGTCGCTGCTGCTGCTGCTGCTGTTGCTGAGGCCGCCGGGCGCGGTGTAGAGGTCGCCGATGGGTTCCAGGCCCTGGATCCTTGCTGCGTTGGAAACGGAGACGGTTGACTCGCAGGCGCGGTCGCGGTGGTACCCTTGGGCGCGACGGGGGACGAGGACGCTGCTGCGGTAGGTCCGACAGCCTTGGCCGGGGTGATGGGGCTGGAACTAAATGTCTGCACTGGTGCCATGACCGAGGTAATCTCAGGGTGCTGTTTTCGTGATGGGGCTTTGGTGTTTCGAGGGAGGGTCGCGATTCCAAGTCAGGCCCGGCGCAAGCTCGCGTCTGCAGCGACTCGCGGTGGGTATGGTGCGATTGGCGAGTAATTAACGGTAAGTACCGGTCGAATTGAGGATGAAAAAGTTTACTTCTCCGATGGCATGTAAACTTGGCAATGTTTTAGATTGAGGTATGATGGATGCTGAACGCCGTGTTGTCGCGTCGTGGCAAGTCATTACGTCAGGTGACGGATAGCGCTAAAAGTAGCTGCCTGTTGGTGGCTGGGAATCACTGGAGCTTGAGTGGTGAGCACGTCAAATGGAATCAAAAGAGAATGAAGTTGTGTTCAATCTCGTTTCAGGGAGAAAGGGTTCCATAATGGTGACTCGCAGAAAACACATCAAAGCGTCTGATGGCCCAAGTACTTCATCTTTCTACTAGTCGTTCATAGTTCAACTTGCCCGTGTTATCCACAAAGATACAACTAGGTCTGGATGCAAGTTACATTCATAGTTTTCCTGTACTCAAACTAGAGCTCTATTAGCGGGAAGTGACTTCGTTAAACCCTCAACCAAGTATCTGGAATCTTCAATCGGCAACAAGGCCGGACTTGACTAAGTTGTCATGACATGGCATTTTGTGTATAGGGTAGGCTGCACTTAGCCTTGATTCGTTACCTAGGGGAATTTACATGGCACCGCAAGCGATACCAAAAATTAGAAGCGATATTATAAATACATAGTTTCGAATAGAACGCCGTTGTTGCTCTTGAGTAGCTGTTTCACAACACCCATATCTGGTCATTAAGCAGCGAACACGAGCTCTCGCAGCTAAGTTTTTGTATTACCTCTTGGTGCTCACAGCTGCGATTCTCACAGTCGGGAATTTCGTACCTTCTAGTAAGGTTTATTGACATCACAGTGCAGCCCTAGATCTAATCGCATGAAAGAGATGCATAAATCAGGCTGGCCAAGCACAGCATGAAGCTTTGGTGATGCGGATCAACGAAACTCCAGTTTCCGCAGCGCTAGTCCGCTTTTGTCCTTCGAGGCTATCCTCGCAAGACCGCGCCATGATTATCATTGTCTTGCACTGCCAACTCGAGTATTTTCTCTTCATCGCATCGATTATTTTGAGTGCGCCACGTCGTACACAATGGTCGGAAAGGTTTCGGAGCGGGTTCTCCTGCGCGAGGGTTAGTCGTGTGCCTCATATTTTGGAGGGATGCAATTGCTAATTCCGCTTAGGCCTCGAAAGAACTGACAATGGCATGAAGCTTACCACCTGGCCCGATGTGACGCCCATCAACCAGAAGAATTACTACACGTATGCGGGGGAACGCATCTTATGCATGCTCAAGCTAATAGTCCGTCAGCGATTACATGAAACGGGATGACCAGATCCTGGCTCTGCGACTGCAAAACGATGCCACCCGCGACAAACTCGTCCAAAGTGCGCGCGACCGCGATCGCCTCCTATCCAAGCCCGCTAATGGCGAACTCCCGCTTCCCGTCCCCAATCTCGCCGACGATGAAGATGGCGCTGCGACTCCTTCCGCCGCCACCGATCCTTCGCGCATAATCGTCATCCATCCGGGCAGCCAGAACCTGCGCATCGGCTTCGCCAGCGACGCCCTGCCCAAGACGATCCCGACCGCCCTCGCCACAAAGTTTGCCCGGACCGAGTCCGACATGTTTGAGGCCTTGCCGCGACGCCAGTTTGAGGGCAAGACAGTGGACCAGCAATACGGCGAGGAATGGTCCAAGAAGTACCAAAAGATGTGCGCCGATCTCAAGGTTGAGATGCGCGCCAATAAGCGCAAGGTACTGCCCAACTCCAAGGAGCTGGTGCAAACATTCAACCGGCGCACGGAACCCGAAATCATACAGCAGCACAATGATCCGCTCGAAGTGGCGTGGACTGACGTCAAGAAGCTGAAAAAGACGGATTTTGAGGCAGAGTGTTTCATCGGCCACGAGGCCCTGCGTGTTCCGGACGACTCAGACCCCAAGTTCAAGGTCTGGTGGCCTCTTCAGCACGGTTGGTGGAATGAAGACGGGTACACGAGCCAAGAGCACCTGTACGACGACTTTGAAACGCTCCTCGACAAAGCTCTCCGACAAGAACTCGGCCTGAGAACCAACAGCGAGTGGCAGCAATACAGCTGTGTTTTTATCATCCCAGATCTCTACGACAAGAAATACGTCGAGCAAATCCTGTACTCCTGCATGACATGGTTTGAGTTTAGCAAAGTCTGCTTTGTCCAGGAGAGTATGGCGGCCACGTTTGGTGCAGGATATACCCAAGCCTGCGTGGTCGACGTCGGTGCTCAGAAGACGTCGGTGACTTGCGTCGAGGACGGTCTCTGCATCGAAGACTCGCGTATAAACCTCAAGTACGGCGGGTACGACATGACCGATACCTTTATCAAGATGATGCTATACGACAACTTCCCGTACCAAGAGATCAACATGCAAAAGCGATCCGACTTTTTGCTGGCCGAAGAGCTCAAGATCAAGCACTGCACCATGTCTCAGGCGGAAATCTCGGTGCAGCTCTACAACTTCCACGTGCGTGCGCCCGACGAGCCCACGCGAAAATACGCGTTCAAGACGTACGATGAGGTCATCCTGTCGCCGATGGGAGTCTTTGACCCGGCAATCTACGACAACAGCACCAAGCTTCGCGGGCGGCGGAAGCTGATTGAGCGCTCCTACAACTCATACGAGGTGGACATGCCCGACGATCCCACCTCAGCCGCGCAGCTCGCCATCCTTGCCCTCGTCCAGCCATCCCTCCTCGCCAACGAGGCCCAGTCCCAAGAAGTCTCCACGCCCATGAAGGAGCGTCCAGGCTTCAGCCTCAAGAGCGACGTCAACGGAACCCCCATGGCCTCGCATGCCGGATCACCTGCTCCTGAAGGCTTCGGCACACCTGCACCCTTCGTCTTCGGCGCCGGCAAGGACCTCAACGGCGATAGCCCCGCGACGGGTGGCACACCTGCGGCCTCGCAGGCGCCCGCCGGCATGTTCGTCGACCCGTCGTCAGGAGCACTCGAGCGCAGCGCCGAGTCCGTGGCGGACGAGCGCGACGCGGTGCTGCCGGTAGCGCCTCTCGACATTGCGATCCTGACCAGCATCCAGAACGCGGCCAAAGGCGACGAGAAGAAGCTGCGCGACCTGCTGGGCAGCATCATGGTGATTGGCGGCGGCGCCAAAATCCCGCAGTTCACCGTGGTGCTCGAGGAGCGCCTCAAGGCGCGCCGGCCGGACCTGACGGAGCGTATCCTGGTGAGCCGCAGCGCAAAGGACATGGATGAGCAGGTGGTCGCGTGGAAGGGCGCGAGCGTGTTTGCAAAGCTCCCGGCCAACGACTCGTGGATCACGCCGTTTGAGTTTGAGCGTCTGGGGCCGCGCACGCTCTACCACAAGGTACTCTGGGCTTGGTGAAGGGGGACGGGGTGAGGAAAGAAGACGGGGGTGTTTTTTTTGTGACAGCGAGCGGCGACTGAGTTACCTTGGGACAATCTGGGCGGCACAAAACTGGGAGTTTACGTAGAACATGGCGCATCAGGAATTCAATACATTTTTCAAGTTACTTTGATCAGTATCAACCCCGATCATGGGGGGACAAGGTGATGCACGCAGATTCGTCGTCGAGAGCGACTGCAACTCGGCATTTCGAAAGCATCCGGGTGCCTGCGCGTCGTCGTCCACATCAGCGTGAGCTCCCGCCAAACTTGAAATGCTCATCAATGGTGAACCTGGTCTCGTCCATCTCCTCGCCGCGTGCAAAAGTCACCCACAACCGCCTAAACTCGGCGCCAACCGTCCTCACCAGCCGCTCCGCGTCCTCGCCCTGCAGCATCGGCGCGTCCTTCCACGCCTCCCAGCCGCCCAGCAGGAGCGGCATCTCCAGCGTGTGCGGCGCGCCGAACCGGGCCCCGCCCGGCGCCAGCACCAGCTCGCAGAACCAGGGTTCCTCCTCCGCGCCGGCCGCGGCCGCGGCCGCGCGGGCCCGCTCCCACAGCTCCTCCGCGCCGTCCCTAAACCACGCGCGTCCGATGTACTCCGCGACGCTGGTTGCGGCGAGCAGCGCCGCCGGGCGCGGCACGTCGGGGCTCATCGTGGCGAAGATGGCCTCGAACGCGGCGCCCTCGTCGCGGCAGCAGGCGATGAGCAGTGGGGTGTGCGCCAGCGCCCGGTCGACGCGCGCTTCAAACTCCGCCGCGGTGACGGCCAGCGGCGCGTGGCCGAGCATCGGTGCAAACGGCATCCCGAGCGCCGGGAAGGCGCGCGACGCGACGACGAGCTGTGCCTGGACGGCGAGGAGCTCCGGGAGCGTCAGGGCGGCGGCGGCGGTGGTGGTGATGGCACGGGCGGCTTCGCGCTGGAGCGCGGCGTCCATGGGGGCGCGGTTAGTGTGGCGCAGGCCGAGCGGTGCGCTGTGCAGGATGGCGCGATGGAAGAGGCGCTGGGCGTCGCCGTCGGTGGCGGCGAGCAGGCAGTAGACGGAGTCGGCGCCGGCGGAGCTGCCAGCGAGGGTGACGCGGTGGGGGTCGCCGCCGAAGCGGGCGACGTTGTCGCGGACCCAGCGCAGGGCGGCGAGTTGGTCGAGCAGGCCGAGGTTGGCAGGGGCGGCGCCGCCGGGGAGCGGCTGGTAGCCGAGGATGCCGAGGCGGTGGGTGACGCCGACGAAGACGACGCCGGCGGCGGCGAGGTCGGCGCCGCTGTAGACGTCGAGGTCGGCACCGCCGGAGATGTAGCCGCCGCCGTGCAGGAAGACGATGACAGGCAGCGGGGATGGGTGGTGGCCCGGCGGGGGCGCGCAGACGCTCAGGTGCAGGCAGTCCTCGGAGGGAGTATGGCCGGCGGTGATGGGTCCGTTGAGGGCGGCGAGGCGCGAGGGCGGCTGCGGACAGATGGAGGCCGGCTGGGTGCAGTCGAGGACTTCGGGCCAGGGTGGGATGGGCGTAGGGGGCTGGAAGCGGGCGGCGCGGGCGTAGGGGATGCCGCGCGCGCGGAGGATGGTGCCGTGTCGGCGGGCGGAGATGGCGCCGTCGCGGAGCTGGATGATGACGCTGGGGGGTTCTGCCATGGCTGGACAAGACTCCGTGGAGGGGGGAGGGGGGTTAGGAGAGTGATGGGTTGAGATGAGAGGCGAGAGGGCTGGTGGCTCTTGCGAGTATTTAAATGTAGTTGACATGCGTCGGAGCTGTGTCGACGTTGGCCGGACAGATCGGCGCTCGCGTTTAGTGAACTTGAGGAGGGGTCGGCGGGACGGAGCGTTGCGTGCCGGCATCAATATCACGGCGGGGTGGCGCAGATGATAGATGCGTTTTCTAAACATAGCACTTGAGTTGATTGGTCCAAATATGCAGTTATTAATATCGGAATAAATCGCCTTTCTTCTTGCAGAGGGAAGCAGGGCGGGTAGGGTGAGGGAGGTCTTGGTTGTCGGGAGTGGTCATGTCGGGGATGGCTTCGCTCTCGAGCAAGTCGGAGGCGAACTCTTGGGCAGCGCTGTCATGGCCATGAGGAAGTTGACAGCGCAGTCATTTTCGTGGCCTGGGAGGGACCATGGGCGTGTTACTTGAATCCACGAGTCTTGTTGGCAGGTTGATAGGGGTGGAAGTCGTGGTGTATACTGGTTGAGAGAACAGGCTAGTGGTGGTACAAGGAAGCACAGCAAGCAGGCAGGCTTGGGGAAGGACGACTCGAAAAATAAATAAATAATATTTTATGCCTGTATAGGTAGCACTGCACAGCTGGGGAATGATCACGGCTGGAGAAAAGAATAGAGGACCTGAGCTCGAGTCTTCCGTTTTTGGTTATACAGGGTAGCACAACAAGGCAGCTCGCTTCTGTTTCTTTTCCTGTCTAGGGTAGCTTGCTAAATGACGGCTTCGAGGAAAATAAGAGACCTACCTAGGCTCAGTCTTGCTGTTTTTCTTGTTGTCAACTACATGCCTACTTATTATTAGCCCTTTCTTTCACCACCCCTCGCAATCATTTTTCACACCCATTTTTCACAAAAGTGCTTTTCCCAGGTTTATTCAACCCAAGGATCATCCGCACATTAGCGAAGCTTACATATGCACTGGGTCCACCATCAAGCCGTCATCTTCAACTCGATCGAAACTTGTTCACTCGAGCATTTTCGCCCCCTCCCGCCGCCGATCCCGGATCCGGATCTACGATTAACTCTACAATTTATTTCCACACCTCGCGCAGTTGGTGCTCTGCCATGACACCTACGTCAGAGCAGACTTGAACACCGTATCACGAGACCTCCTCTGTATCCAGTCAAGCTATGCCCGTCGTCTGCCGCGTCTAGCACCATGGTTCGAATTGCGGCCGCTGGGGGCCCTTCCCGCGCTCGACAGCTTTGCCAACGATTGGCCAATTCCAAGCCTGCTCCTCTTGCCGGGAGCCTCTTTGCTGCCTCGCCGGCCGCCTCTTGTCCCGCCCCCGGCTCCAGTCGCCGCCGACACATCTCCTCGACACGAACCCTCGATACCACCACCAACTCCTCCTCTACACCGCCCTCGCCCTCGCCGTCATCACCGACCCCCAGCAGCCGTAGCATTGCCGAGCTGCCCGACCGCACCCACCCACGGTACCTACAAAGCTCCAAGCCCGGCTCGTCGCTGCTCGTGCTCAACTGGCCGCGGCCGCCGCGCAACCTGCTGCTGGTCCAGAAGCTGTACGCGCCTGACGTGACCGACTCCGTGGTCCGCTTCGCGCGGCACATCCGGGCCGAGTACCCCGACGTCAACGTGGTCGTCGAGCCGCGCGTGGCCGACATGATCCAGAAGCACCTCCCCTTTGCGCTCTACGTGGCGGACCACAGCTCCAACATTGCGGACAAGGTGGACGTGATGGCGACGTTTGGCGGGGACGGCACGGTGCTGCGCGCGGCCAGCCTGTACAAGCTGCACGGGTCGGTGCCGCCGATCGTGTCCTTTAGCATGGGCACGCTCGGCTTCCTCGGCGAGTGGAGCTTCGCGGACCACAAGAAGGCCTGGCGCGAGATGTACATGAGCGGCAGCGACGTGCCCGAGGCCCGCGAGGCTGACTACCTCCAGCAGGGGGAGAACAGCAACCTGACGCGGCGCTTCCGCGGCAGCGGCGAGCACGAGGGCTGGGAGCGCATCAAGGGCAAGTGCCAGGGCCACCAGCGGGCGTCGCGCGTGCTGCTGCGGCACCGGATCAAGGCGGACGTGTACGACCGGGCGGGCCGCAGCATCAACCACGAGGTGTCGGACGCGCTGTCGGGGCGGTCGTCGGCGGTGGCGGAGCCGCAGGAGCCGTCGCCGTCGCTGCGGGCCATCAACGAGATCTCGCTGCACCGGGGCTCGCACCCGCAGCTGGCCGTCATCGACATCTACCAGAACGGGCACTTCCTGACCGAGACGACGGCGGACGGCATCCTGGTCAGCACGCCGACCGGCTCTACGGCCTACAGCCTCAGCGCCGGCGGGCCCATTGTCCACCCGCTCGTCCGCTCCCTGCTCATCACCCCGATCAGCCCCTGCAGCCTGAGCTTCCGCTCGCTGGTGCTGCCGCTGGACACGGCGGTGGTGCTGCGCACCAGCGCCCGGAACCGCGGCCGCGAGCTGGACCTCAGCATCGACGGGAAGCGCTGCGGGGGCGTCCGCCCGGGCACGGAGATTCGCGTCGAGGGCGAGTTTGTCGGCCGCGCTGGGCTCGGCGAGGAGTGGCACGGCGGCGTGCCATGCGTGATTCGCACCGAGGAGGACGATCCGTGGGTGGGAGGGCTTAACGGGCTGCTCAAGTTTAACCATCCGTTTGGTAGGGACCCGACCATGGACGATATCGCGGATTGAGTTGCCGGTGAGGACGGATGGGCCTGCCCATCAATGGGAGAGTCGCCATATCTGTCCCCCAGGTGAGGGCAAGAATCACCATAATGTATAGATACCCCATCGCTACTTGGAGATTGCAAATGTTTGTATAGTACGCCAGCATGGCCCAATCTAATTCTAATAAACAGATGTATACGGAAAATCCCCATCAATCCCTTGACCCTTTGCACGTGTCAATACTGATCCAGATACTCCCGCGGCACCGTCGGCCAGACGTCCACGCCGTCTAGCAGCACCATCATCATGCCGCCCATCATGTGGTTGCTGATGTGGCAGTGCACCAGCCACGCGCCCGGATTCACCACCTGATACCGGACCGCGATCCAGCTCGTCTGATTCCTCGCCACCTGCGTCACGAACGTGTCCCGCATCGGCGGATCCCGCAAGTCGAACCACCCGGGCCGCTCCCGGGCCGCCTCCGCCACCGAGCCCCAGCGGAACGCGCCCGTGCCCGCGCCGACCCGGTACATCTTGTTCGCGTGCTTGTGCACCGGGTGCGGCGGCATCGGGAACACGGACGCGTACAGCACCAGGTCGACCCAGGTGCCGTTGCGCGTGGCCAGCGTGACGTTGTTGGGTGGGTGGAGGAGCTCCGACGGCTGCCGGAAGAGGAGCGGGACGCGCTGGGCGGCGAGGTCCGGCGGGGTGAGAGGCGTGCTGTTGAGCGCCCACATGTAGGAGGCGTCGTCGCGCTTCATGTGGAGGATGTGCAGCGCGTCGGCGGCGGCGGGCACGGGTGAGGGCGGGAAGGGCCGGGCGCGGTCGTCGGTGTAGAAGACGACGGCGCGGGAGGCGGGCTGGCCGGAGACGGTGACCCAGGGCTCGGAGCTGGGTTCTTGGTCGTTGGCGGCGGCGGAGGGGGCGGCGGAGGCAGAGGGGGCGGCGTCCCGGACAGACAGTACGGCGTAGCCGGTGATCATCTGCGGGGCGGTCATGGCGTTGTACCGCAGCTTGAAGGTGCCGGGGCGCGCGGGCCGCAGCAGCACTGAGTAGCGCTCGCCGTTACTGACCGGGATGGCGTGGACACGCTGCGGCGTCACGTAGCCGCCGTCGACAGCGTACACCCATATCTCGTGCTCGTCGACGGAGAAGGCGCCGGTCGCGAAGTTGGTCGCCCCGATGATGTTGAGCGCCACCCAGCGGCCGGCGGTGGCGTGTACCGTTTCCACTAGGCCATCGTCCTCGTCGCGGCAGCCGTGGAAGATGGCCGGCGGGATGGCGCTTTCGTTGAAGCGCCTGGTGTCGCCGCCGAACGCGGCCATGACGTTCGGGGGGAAGCAGCTGGTGTCGTGTTAGTACGAGCACAACGAGAAGGAAGGAGGAGAAAGCGGGGGGCGGGAGGTGGACTACCCTCGGTCGGTTAGCGAAGACCCCGGGACGAGGGCGAGGTCGGCCTTTTGCACGGGTGTCAGGTTGGCGCTCATGAGCTCCGCGGGGAGGCAGCGGGCGCGTCCCTTGCCGTTGAAGAGCAGCTTCTCGTAGCAGGTAATCTCAATGCCGGCGGCCAGCGTGACGGCCCACTTTTCCTCGGAGGTGACGCGCAAGAGATCGAAGACGGCGAGGGTGGCGGCGCGGCGGGCAGCCCGGTCCATGGCACGGGCCTGGGCGGGGTCCGGGTCGATGAGGTGGAAGGGGCCCGGGAGGCCGGGGCGGGGCCGGATGAAGATGGCGCCGTACAGGCCGTCCTCGATCTGATCGCGGGCGTGCGAGTGGTACCAGTAGCTGCCGTGCTGGGTGGCAGCGAAGCGGTAGGTGAAGGTGTGGCCGGGGCGGATTGGGCGCTGGGTGAGGCCGGGGACGCCGTCGGACCAGGGGGTGCCGTGCATTTCGAGGCCTGGGAGGGGGGGTTGTCTGTGTGTCAGTGTTTCTTGCTGATGTTGAAGGGGGGCCTTTTCTTGTCACGGACTCACCGTGAAAGTGTATGGTCGTGTTGAAGGGCGAGTTGTTGACGACACGGACAGTCACGGCGTCGTCCTGGTCGAAGCGGAGTTCCGGGCCGGGCGTCTGGCCGTTGACGAGCAGCATCTTGCGAGGGATGCCGAGGGGACCGTACTCGTCCCAGGTGATTTCGAGGTCAAACTCGGCGGTCTTGGGCGCGGAGGTAGAGACATCGAGGAGTTGAGGCACAACAGAGGCCGCCGCGAGAGAGGCAGCAGCCATGAGGAGCCATGGTATCGTCTTGGTCTTCCACATGGTCGTTGGGGACACGCGGGTGCGGGAACGAGCTCAGAAGATGGAAAAGGGTTGACTGGACGGAGAGCCCAATTAGTAGCTGCAGGATGTGGTGTGGTTAGACGCAAGTCGGACCAGGCTGACCATTTCCCTTGTACAGCTCTGACCACCAGCTCGTCTTTGGTTTCTGGGTTGTGAGAGTTGTCGCGCTCAAGCCGAAGCCCAGTGACGATGAATCCCCCAAGTGCCGACTGGAATGGGATTGACACGCGAGGGTTGCGCCGATCCAGTCGCCCTTCCCTTGTCCATCTTAATCCCCCTTTAATCCCCCAGGAATGGCCTCTTCGCCCTTGGCCCCTTGTGATGGCTCAAAAAGCAAAACTGGGTAGCCAAACTAGGATCTGACCAATCCCGTGTAATAGATCTGAGTCGCTTCATTTCCCCGCAACCATGTATAGTTGCATCCGGGGGCTGATGTCTGCCGCTGTGAGTTAAGCTGAACCAGCTGGTGGTATTGTCTTGCCAGTTTTTCTGCTGTCTGATGTATCATGTAGTCTTTGTGATTGTCAAGAAAGTTCTGTGGTTTTCTGAAGCCTCGCTGGTCTGTTCTTAACCTTGCTAGACAGGGAAAGACATGCAAATCCACCATCTGTTGCCGCCCGCGGCACATGTTTTACTACCCGGCAAAAAAGGCTTGGTGTCGAGGCGGTATACGGATATTTCTGGGGAGAACAAGAAACAGCATAGGCCACCCTCGGCCTGATTTCTGGATTCTCGGGCAGGACTTCTCCTTGCCTCGCAAGACATGGGGCTGATGAGGACTCTGGTGTCTCGGTAAGCCGAGCCCTCAGGACGCGATCCAAAGAACAAGCCGGATGTATTGGCATTGTGCGCATCAGTGGCTGGACACGAACCGGGCCTGGGGCGGCGGTTGGGGACGCGTTGCGGGTGAGCTCGGTGCGAAGAATCGCGATGGGCAGTCTAGCGCAGGAGATTATTGAGGGCGGAAAGTATGCGGAGGATACGGCGTTGGACCTGATTGCGGCGGGCCGGATGTTTTTGAAGAACCCGGGGGCTGGTGGGCAGATGATTTGGGCGTGAGGATAATCTGGTGCATCAAATTGGTGGAGTTGGAGTGAGGGCGTCGAGGAAGACGACGATAAGCCCTCGGCTCCCTGATGGAACATACATATTCCGTGGCGCTTTGATTTCTGCCGCTATTATCTCGTCAGAGTTGAATGTATTTCGAAAATCGCCGCACTCATCTTTTGTGTTGAAGAAAAAGAACACTCTCGGTGACTATCGCGCTGGAACAGTAAGCAAGCGTATGTACAGGTGGACCATCTGCATGCTGTAACTAGCTGCCAGATAACTAACTGCATGGGATATCTATTCCTGCAGCTTGCGCAATGCAAACGCCCCCTCTCCACCAACACTCTAATTCCAACAAGTCCAGACAAACGCGTAAAGAGTCGTATACACCTCATGGAATTACACCAGCCCGCTCAAATCTGACAAGTCTTTCTTTACGCATTAAAAGTCCGCCATGGCCGAGACTGCGCAAGCCACCCGTCTCAATCTCGCCTGCCTTGGCTGCGACAAACCGGCTACTGCCCTTCAGTGTCCGACATGCCTGAAGCTCAGCATCAAGAACAGCTACTTTTGCTCCCAAGACTGTTTCAAAATTAATTGGGTTGGTGCATTTCAGAAAAGCGACACAACACTGGTTATTCTTTGCTAAGACTCTGCGCCGCCCATAGAATGACCACAAAGTGCTGCACAAATCGGCCCAGGAAGCCACTCTAAACGGTCAGTACTACACCGCTCAGGGCCTCTCCTCTTGTGACTTCAAACTGATGAAATCGACAGCTTCGGGCTTGCATAATCCATTTCCCAATTTCCCATTCACCGGCTCTGTACGGCCCGTTTATCCCCTCTCGCCAAGACGTACCGTCCCCAAGTCAATTGCACAGCCCGACTATGCAGACACTGGTGTGCCCATCAGTGAGCGCATGCTTAACCGAACCAAAGTAGACATCCTCGACAGCGCAGCCCAGCAGGCGATGCGAAAAGTCTGCAAATTGTCTCGGGAAGTCTTGGATATTGTCGCTGCCGAGGTTCGACCCGGGGTCACCACAGACTACCTGGATGAAGTCTGCCACAAGGCCTGCCTGGAGAGAAATGTAAGTTGCCGTTCTGGAGTCAATTAACGACACCAAACTCACTGGCCAGTCTTATCCCTCGCCACTCAACTACAGAAATTTCCCCAAGTCGCTTTGCACTTCCCCTAATGAGATTGTATGCCACGGCATCCCTGACCAGAGAGTCTTGCTCGACGGTGACATTCTTAACCTCGACATTTCCATCTACCACGAAGGCTACCACGCAGACTTGAACGAGACCTATTATGTCGGCGACAAAGCCAAAGCCGACCCAGACAATGTGCGCCTCATCGAGACGACCCGTGATTGTCTTGACGCCGCCATTAAAATTGTCAAACCCGGAACACCCATTCGTCAATTCGGCGAGGTGATTGAGAAGATGGCTAATGAACGCGGCTGCAGCGTTGTAACCACCTGGGGCGGTCACGGCATCAACACCAACTTTCATCCACCGCCGTGGATCCCCCACTACTCCAAGAACAAGGCCGTTGGGGTATGCAAGTCTGGCATGACCTTTACCATCGAACCAATCCTGGCACTAGGGAAGCCAAAGGAAATGTACTGGCCGGACAAATGGACAAATGCAACCGTGGATGGCAAGCGAACTGCTCAGTTTGGTGAGGCAGCCTACTGAACGTGAGAAATACATATACTAATGAAGCGCAGAACATACTCTACTCGTAACGGATGATGGCGTCGAGGTATTGACTGCTCGCCTCCCAGAGTCACCTGGTGGTCCGATGCCGATGCCAGCGACTGAGAAACCTCGTTGACACAGGGAAACAAGTCCAAATAGAAAGACGAAATCACACGCTACAATATATTGAATGCATATCCACAAAGTAAAGAGCTAATACACATAGATGAAGTCTTCATTCTTCAAGTCCGTGACGTCCTCAAAGGCATGCTCGCCGACATTGTCCTCAGTTTGTTGCAGCACCTCATTCGAATTGTCGCTCTGGCCAGGGCTCATCATGCTCTGATCCGTAATATGTTCCGACTTGTTCAGCGCCACTCGCCTTTTTGCGTGACGCATATTAAGGACGCGGATGAGCAACATTCCGGCGACGACCAGCGTCGCCAGGACGATGAAGAGCGCCAGGTTGACGCGCAGGCCCCTCGTGTAGCGCGGCTTCTCACTCGGGCGGAAGAGCAGCGGGCCGATAATGTTGCCGACGCTGGCGCCGATGAAGAGCATGGCGGTGGTGACCTTGCGCTTGGTGTCGCCGGCGGTGTTCTGGCCGGACCACGAGTAGATGAGCGGTGAGATGCCCGGGTACACGGAGACGAGGTAGTAGCCGACGAGGAGCACAGCACGGTTGCCGGGCGCGCGGCCGACGACAAGCAGGATGGCGCAGCCGGCGACGGGCGGCAGGCACAGCAGCAGGAGGACGACGGACTTCATGCCGAGGCGGTTAGAGAGCCAGGCGCCGCCGAGCGTGGCGATCATCTGCACGGCGCCAAAGGGCATGTTGAAGAGGATGGTGGTGAACTTGGTGAAGCCAAAGGACTCGATGATGAGGGGGCCAAAGGTGGAAATGCCACCACTCGGGATGCTGGATGGAGTTAGAAGGTGGGAGACAGAAAGATGGACGGGGACGTACGAGATGACTAGCATCAGGGAAAACCAGAGATACGTCTTGAGATCCAGGAACGCTTCCAGGACGTGATCCCACTTCCAGACACCGGAGCCGATGCCCATCTGGTTCATGCGCAGTCGCTCGATAGCGATGAGCTTGTCTTCATACTTGAGGAACTTGGCTTGCATCGGAGAGTCGGGCATAAAGAACATCATGACTATGGAAAAGGCTACCGTGATGCATCCGCAGAAGAGGAAGATGATTTGGTACGAGTGGAGATGAGAGCTGATGTGGCCGAGTCCGTATGTCAAGAGGCTACCAAGCTGCGACGAGTAAGTCAAGATTCGGGATACGAGTTCCTTGGTGTTCTCACCATGTTGACGACGCCGAGCATGGCATACCAAGCGGCGTTTCGGGTGGTCTGTTCGCGACGCCGATACCACATCTGCACGACGGCGATGAATGTCGGTGCTGCCCATGTTAGTCTGCGAGTGTCACCGAGAGAGTCTACTGGTCTCTCTGCGCACTTACCGACAGACGCTTCAAACGCGCCAAGGAGCATTCTCGACGCCATCAGCCCGCCAAAGTCGTGCGCCGCCGTCATGCCGCAGAGTACGGCGCCCCAGCAAAACACCATGACGGAAATGAACTTGCCGAGCGGGAAGCGCACCAGGCTGTACGCGACGAGCGGTTGGAAGACGAGCTGGGCGACGTAGACGACGGAGCCGAGCCAGGAGAACTGGTCGCCCTGCAGATTGGTGTCGGCGATGAGGCCGAAGACGGAGGCGTACGACAGCGTGGTCTTGTCGAGCGACTGCAGGCAGTAGACGAAGAGGATGATGGGCAACAGGTGCAGGTCGATGCGCCGCAGCACGCGCGCGTCATCGGCCGGCGTGACGATGACGGGGCGGCCGGCCTGCTGCAAGAAGAGCGCCGCCTTGTCCTGGCCCTGGACGGCGACGGGCTTGCTGGGCTCGCCGGCGGCGGAGTCGCGACGGGCCTCGAGGTGATCGAGGTTGATGCTGTCCTTGGCGTTCATACTGATAGTTTGGGTGGTTTTGGCGAGAACGGGTAAGACAGATGAAGAGGAAGCACAGAAGTCCCAACATGGGGCTGGACAAAAACGACGACGCAGGCCGGAACCAAATGGTAAAGTTATTATGCCTGAATGCAAGAGTCGCTTCCGTTGCCACTAATTGCTCCCCGTCCCCGTTATTATTCGAAACCATCCCCTCATCGGTGTGTCGTCGATCAGCAGGTAAGAGCTTCCCCGTGGGGAATGGAAGTTGGATGAACTGTAAAAGGAACTGGGCACGGCATTCGCAAAGTCTGGGGTCGGGCCGGCAATTGAAAACGCGGGGGTTGCGTGGGGGGCTCTCTCCTCTCGGAAATCGGGACATCTCTGCGCGATTCCAGCAACAGCCTCGTGGGCTGCTGAATGGCCCTGATTTGTTTTACTCTAAACGGATGCTGTTAGCTCGGCAAATGAGGTCTTCTTATTAGTGGTGGACGACGTCTTGCGCGGGGCAGCTTCACGCTGCATTATCGGTGGATCGGGACGAACATAAAGAGCTGCCTGGGTTGAGGCATAAAGTGAGTCTGCTTCAGACTACTCCTTTATCCGATTGTCAAGCTCGTTACTATTCTACATTCCCAGCCACAAAATGCCGCAGCAGCAGGAACGAGTCCCGTCCGGTTGGACGACGGCACAGACTAACACTGCAGGGCAAAATGACCCGCGAGTGGTGCTCTCGAGCGACAGCAACTTGGAAGATACCTTTGAGTTTTCATTCGAGACTCTACGCAGCAATGTATTCCGAACCCGCTTCACTTCCAAGTCGCACCCTCTGCCTCCTCATCCCAGTGCGCCGCCCATGAAGGCGGACCTGGACCGGGTCAAGCTGGTGGTCTCATCGCCGACGGCTACCACCAAGTACATTGAGATTGGCGATGTCCTCGTCAAGCTGGACTGGACCGAGTCTTCCCCGCTGCTCTCTGTGGCGTATGCTGAGAGCAAAGACAGCCCTCTTCTGCAGGATCTTCCCTTTCGCGGGTACGTTGTCGACGGGCCGGGCGTGGCGCATTACACGCGCTACAACCGCGACGCGCTTCATGTCGGGCTGGGCGAAAAGGCCGCCCCTATGGATCTCTCGGGGCGCAAGTTTGACATGTCCGCCACGGACAGTTTTGGGTACGACGTCTATCGTACTGACCCGCTGTATAAGAACATCCCTCTCCTCATCAACGCCACGCCCAACGGCTGCATCGCGACCTTTTCGACCAGCCACACTCGGGGCCTCTACTCCATCGGCTCCGAGATGGATGGCATGTGGGGGCGCTACAAGGTCTACCGGCAAGACTATGGAGGCCTGGAGGAGTACACAATCGTGGGCCGGACGCTCAAGGCTATTGTCCGCACGTACGCAGAGCTGGTCGGGTTCCCGCTGCTAGTCCCTCGATGGGCGTTCGGCTACCTGTCCGGCGGCATGAAGTATTCGATGCTGGACGACCCGCCGGCGTCGGAGGCGCTCCTGGAACTCGCCCGCAAGATGAAGGAGTATGACATCCCCTGCTCGGCATACCAGATGTCGTCCGGGTACACGGTGGCCGAGACGGAGCCCAAGACGCGCAACGTCTTCACGTGGAACCGGCACCGCTTCGCCGATCCGGAGGGCTGGATCGCCGAGTACCACAAGCTCGGCATGCGACTCATTGCCAACGTCAAGCCGTACGTGCTGGCCAGCCACCCGGAGTACGACAAGTTGAAGGCCGCCAACGCCTTCTTCACCGATCCCGGCACCCAGCAGCCCGGCGTGGCGCGTCTCTGGAGCGCGGGCGGCGGCGAGAGCGGGGAAGGCGGACATATTGACTTTACCTCTGAAGCGGGATTCAAATGGTGGTTCGAGGGCGTCAAGAAGCTGCGCAGGCAGGGCATCGACTGCATCTGGAACGACAACAACGAGTACGTCGTCACCGACGACCGCTGGGAGTGCGCACTTACCCTCCCATCTCTCGGAGAGATCCCCGACGAACTACGGACGCGGCCGCAGATCGGCCTCTGGGGCCGCAGCTTGCACACGGAGCTGCACGGGCAGGCTTCGCACGACGCGCTCGTCGACGCGGACCCGGAGGCGCGGCCGTTCGTGCTGACACGCAGCGCAACAGCCGGGACGATGCGGTACGCGTGCAGCTCCTGGAGCGGCGACAACACGACCAGCTGGGCGAGCATGCGTGGCTCCACGGCGCTGGGGCTCAACGCCGGGGTGTCGCTGCTGCACTGCTACGGGCACGACATTGGCGGCTTCGAGGGCCCGCAGCCATCGCCGGAGCTGCTGGTGCGGTGGGTGCAGCTGGGCGTGTACTCGCCGCGCTTCGCCATCAACTGCTTCAAGACGCTGACGGAGAACAACGTGGGCGACGTGATTGAGCCGTGGATGCACCCCGGCGCGACGCACCTGGTGCGCCGGGCCATCAAGCGCCGGTACGCGCTGATCCCGTACATCTACTCGGCCATGATCGACAGCCACCGCGAAGCAACGCCGCCGCAGCGCTGGATCGGCTGGGGCTGCGAGAAGGACCCGGAGGTCTGGCGGCGGCCGCTGACGGACGGCGAGACGCAGTACTGGTTCGGCGACGCGCTGGTGGTCGGCGGCGTGTTCGAGCCGGGCGCCACGCAGGCGAGGGTGTACCTGCCGAGGAGAGGCGACGGGGACGAGGGGTACGTGAACACGAATGCGCCGTATCAGTACCTGGAGGCGGGCGAGTGGGCGACGGTGGACGCGGCGTGGCACGGCCCGGGCATCGCGGTGGTGGCGAGGGTGGGCGCGGCGATCCCGACGGGGAGGGACGTGCAGGTGCTGTCGCCGGGGGAGAGGGACAACGTGGCCGGCCTGCCGCTGGACGATTTGCGCGCGGTGGAAATCTTTCCGCCGCGGGCCGGCAGCGGCAGCGGCTCCGGCGAGAGGTGGTACGAGACTACGTGGCACGAGGACGACGGGGTGTCGGCGGCGGCGCGGAACAAGATTGCCTCGTACACCATCTCGTACAGCGCGACGGAGGACGCGGTGAGGGTCCGGTTTAGCAGGGATGAGAGCGCCGGGTTCGCGGCGCCGTGGAGGACGCTGGTGGTGGTGCTGCCGGTGGGAGACGTCCGGCAAGTACGGAGCGCGGACGGGCGGGCGGTGGAGGACTTGGGTGGCGATGATCTGGGGCGGAGGAGATTCGAGTTGTCATAGGATGACAGAGATTGAACATTTACATGAAGAATATTATCCACAATATACACATTCATGAGCTGCCCTCAGTGCATCGTGGCGTCTTGGAATGGCGACTTGTGCATGCCGGACCCCAGCTGTGGCGAACGTTGACCCGGACCTGTTAATTGTAGAAATAATAATATATTCTGAATAAATAAATAACTACCAGCGAGTTACCAAGAGTAGTACCATTCGCGATGACTGACGATGGTCTTAATCGGAGTCCTCATCATCGAAATCCGAACCATCGAAATCCTCACCACCGAAATCCGAACCCTCATCACCGGAATCCTCATCACCGGAATCCTCATCATCGGAATCTTCAGCATCAGAATCCTCATCATCGCTGTCTTTCATCTCCCAGGAGTTGAAATTCTTGTCATCTATCTCTGGTATTTCAGAATCAGTGCCTTTAATATCAGATTTCGTGCCTTTGGTGTCGGATTCTTTGGTGTCGGATTCTTTGGTGTCGGATTCTTCATCATCGGATTCTAGGCCATAATAGCGCTCGTCAGAAGAATGTCCATGGGTTGCTATTGATCCCAGCTCAGATTCTCTCTCGGAATCCTCAGCAGGTGTTTGGCCATCAAGTTCTGTAATATCAGATGCTTGGAGATTGGACTTGGTATCAGGTTCGTCACCCGACTCAGACTGCTCCGCAGAGGGGCCGCCTCTCGGACCGTACCGGAGGCCAAGAGCCATATTATGGTTGAACTCATTAGAATCCTTAGTGGTTACCCTGGTTATCGTAGGGAACTTTTCATGAAACAGACTGGCATAGTCACTCCTATGTTATTCGGTGGCGGTTAGTCAGGTCTCGGTCTGAATGGCCTCGATGGCGTACGCACGTTGCGGCTAGTTTGGCATGGTTGCCAAGGCGGCCGGGACCGATAAAGCTTCCGATTTTCAGCCTCTTGCAGAAGCCGGGGCGTGCCTCTGTCACACGGCATGTCTCGAGGTCTTCGCAGCGGACAATGAGTGACGGCATCCCGAGGTCGACGATTCCGGGGCAGTGCCGGCCCAGCGCCGACAGGAAATGGACGGGAACGCATCGCTTGGCACCACCTAGCAGGCGCAGTTTCCGCAGGTCCGTCAGCGGCGCGAGGTGCTTGACGAGGGTGTTTCTCGTGGTCCTATCGTCCGACGCCAAGTCTGATATCAGATACTTGTTTTGGAGAAGGAGAACCTTGAGCTGGCGGAGCGACGAGAGACAGCCCATCTTCTCCGGCAAAAATTGGCCTTTCAGCTCGAGGTATTGCAGGTTCTCCAGCCGCGACAGCGGCTTATCCAAAATCTTGTCCTCATCGTGCCCGCGATAGCTCAGCCGCAGAAATTTCAGCTGCGTCACCGTGGACAGCGACTCCAGGAACCGGCCGTCGCAGCCGCGCAGGTCGAGCCGCAGCGTATGCAGACGGGCGAGCTGGGACAGCGGTGCCAGGTCCAAGCTGCGCGTGACAACGGTGTGGAAGGCCAGCGCCAGATTTTCCAAGTTGGCGAACCTCGCCACTGACTGCAGGTATATCGGTTGACTATGGATCGAGAGGTTCAGCTGCAGCCTGCGCGGGCTGGTGAGCAGGGGCAACAATGCGTTGCTCGGCGGCTCCTCGTGCATGCCGACGTGGTCGAGTCTCAGGTCCTTCAGGGCGGGCAGCCTGGAGAGCGCATCCAGGTCGGCGAGGAGCTGGTTGTCCCTGCCGTAGCAGAGGTGCAGCAGCCGCAGGTTGCGGTGGCCGGACAGCGGCGTCAAGTTGACGCGGGTTCTGAAGTTGAGCGACAGCTCCTGCAGCCCGTGCAGGCCGGCCAGGAAGCCAGGGTCCAAGTTCTGTCCTGGTTGCCAGCTCTCAATCCGCAGCCTCCGCAGGTTGGCGAGCCCGGACAGCGGCGCCGTGCCAATGGGGCCCTCGCAACGCAGCCACAGCTCCTGTAGCTTGGTCATGGCTGAGAGGAACCGCAGGTTCGAGACCGGAGGCTGCGACAGGATGAAGATCCGGAGCTTTCGCAGGTTGACGAGCCCGGACAGCGGCGTCAGGTCGTTGATCGAGAGGATGTCCAGCTGCAGCTGCTGCAGCTTGGTCAGCCGGGCAAGGGGCTTCAGGTCTAGGACCGGCTCGTGTATGCTGTCGTAGAGGACTTTCAGGGCGAGCTTCCGCATGCTGTCCGCGGGGAGCATCTTGCACAGCTTCGGGACTGCCTCGCGCCGAAGAAAAGCGTGAAACGCCTCGAGTGATTGAAAGGGCCGGTCGACAGTCGCGAATATCTTGTCCACGGTGGCGACCGTCACCATTGCCCGGTAACTCTGGTTTTCGTCCCTGGAGCGCCAGAGCCGAAGATGCCGGAGTTTCTGGAGCCCGGCGAGGCGCACCATGTACTCGTTGACGGGTGGCAAATTGTCCGCCCACGTAGCATCCATCACATCCAGCCTCTCCACGGTTGGCTCGAGAAAGTCTAGGACCCGGATATCAAGGGTCTTTCTGACTATCAGTCTCTTCAAGCGGCAAAATGATAGTTTCCGGGTTTTATTGTAGTCGAGGGTGTTGTTGTCCGGAAGGACGAGGGTTCGTATGGTCGAAGCACAGAGTTGTTGTCTTTCCACGTTCGCGATGCGCGCCAGATCTCTACTGTTCGCTCTTCGCCACAGTAGCTCTACCACGTGTTGGTACCACCGCTGGTTAAGGATCATAGCTTTCCGGAGTGTTTCTCTGTCCATGTACTGGAGTACAATGAAAAGCAACTCGGAAGGTATCATCGTGCGATCCATCGTGTTGGTGGTTGATTGCAGGTCGGCGTGTATGTTGAGATGTAGGTTTGAGGGGGAGGCCCGAACATCTAGAGAGCCGCGGATGTTTTATAGCCAAAATGGATGTTGTACAGATGAACAAGTCAGACACTGAGTCTCAGTCTTTCAAGGCGGTTGAAGCGAAGACGTATCACATAGGCGCCGCCGAGCACAGGAATAGTACACAACCTTCACAAAGAAGGAGCCTTGATAAGTACCACAAAGCGGTTAAAATGGGGAAATAAAGCAAGTTTTACGAAGAGAAGAGGTAGTACACAGTAAGATGGTATTGCGACAGGGCAGAAATGTCCCCTGCAGAGGCTGTGTTTACGACTGGCTACGGTTCTATAGAAGGAAGATGGATGGATGTGGGGGACGCGTACAGAAAATATTAAAAATAAAATGATAGAATATGACCAAGTCAAAGGGTATATGCGGTATGGACAAAAGCAATAGAAAAGGGAAAGGGGACATTGTAAATACTAAAAATAAAACATGAGAAATACATCTACACACAGTTGTCTACTTCATCACAATGTAAAGTTATACAATATGACAAAACAAAGGGTAGGTACAGTATACTAGAAAAGCAATAGAAAAGGAAAAGGGGGGTATTATAAATACCAAAAAATATAAGAAGTACAAGGATGTAGAGACAGTTGTCGCAAATATAAGCATATCCTGTAGTAATTCATCACAGAGTAAAGTTGTACAATACCACTACAGTGAAGGGTAGGTACAATATACCAGAAAAGCAATAGAAACGGAAAAGGGGATATTTTATATACTAAAAATAAAACATGAGAAGTACAGGGATGTAGAGACAGCTGGCGCCAATACAAGCATATCCTGCGGTAATTCATCACAAAGTGAAGTTATACAATACGACTAAGGCAAAGGGCAGGTACAATATACTAGAAAAGCAATAGGAGCAGAAAAGGGGATATTAGACATACTAAAAATAAACCTGACAAGTACAAGGATGTAGAGACAGCTGGCGCCAATACAAGGATATCCTGCACTACTTCACTACTACGAATACTATTCAGAGAAACTCCCGGCGAAGAAAACTTGTTCGGGCTTTCTGGAGGGATAAGATATTCCGCCAAGCTTAGGGACTGCTTCTCATCCGCCGTACGAACCTTGTGTAGTCTAGTGTCGCGTGTCGCGTGTTGCCTCGTGAAGCCATCCAAGTCGTAGGTTTGTAGTATTCGCCGCTTCAAACTCAAGATTATCGTGCTAATATCAGGCCGTTGTTTCTTTTTTTATTTCTTATTTTTTATTTTTTATTTTTTTTATTTTCTACTCGCTATTAATAGTGCAGCCGCTGTCACCTCTCTTCACCATGTAACATTCCCAACTTGTACAACACTCGATGACGGAACAACCAACAACCAACAACCAACCAACAACACTACCCGATTCCTCCGTCTTGTGTCGTGACAGACTTGCACCCAGACTTATACTCCATTCATCACACCATTCAAAACTCTTCAGTCTTCTTAATGGATCAAAAGATCAGCGCTGCCACGCGGTCGCTCGCGATCCCTCACATCCTGCAGGCCATCTGCAGCCACATCCCTCGGAGCAGTCTCTGCAGCGCCGCCCAAGTCAACCGGGACTTCTTCGAGTGCGCCACAGCCTGCCTCTGGGGCCAATGTTCCCCCCCGGACCCCCGCCCGCAGTGCCTGCTGCGCAGACTGAGCAGCGCCCGCCGGCAGCTGTACGCCTCCAAGCTGCGCACCCTCACCTTCGACTGCCCCAGGGCCAGAATGTACCCCTTCGAAGAGAGACTGTCCGCCCGGACCGACCGCCTGCGGCACCTGCGTCTGCTCAACTACCGCGGCGGCGCCTACGCCGCCCGCAATCTCGACGACGCGCTGGACATCCTGCCGTCCGGCGTGCTGCGCAGCGCGGACCTCGGCACCGTGGACAGTCACCTGCTGCGCGGCGTCCTGCACAGGTTCGCCGGCGCGCTGCGCAGGCTCGAGCTGTACTACCCGCTGCCGGAGGACGAGCTGCAGCTGGCGTCCTTCGTGGGCAGCTGCGGGATGCTCGAGGTGCTCGAGTGCGTGCTGTTCTCCCCGGGCCGGCCGGCGAGCCTGGCAACGGAGCCGGAGGGGCCGGTGCCCCGGAGCTTCAAGGTCTGCCCGATGGTGATGGCGGCGTGCGCGCAGTTGACGCGGCTGCGGGAGCTGCAGCTCCCGTTTGGCGCCGAGGTGCCGCTCGAGGCGCTCTGGCGGATGGACGAGATGGCGGAGAGTCCGTTTCCGGTGCTGCGGAAGATGCGGGTGGCGGTGCCGTGGGTGGCCGGGTCGGACCCGTTGTCCTGGACCTACCGCTTGAGCTTGCTGGATCTGAGCTTCGCGGACCGGATATGGGCGCCTGTGGCGTGGTTCTCGCGGATAAGAAGCTTGGAGGACCTCCAGATCATGGTCCCCGCTGGCTACACGATGCCCGAGTCCGTGTTCATGTCGCTGTGCTCCCTGTCGGCGCTCAAGAACCTCGAGATTGTCAATCGGGTCAAGGCCGGTAAGAAAGGTAAACGTGCTATTGTCCAGGTCTCGCCGGATAGGCTTGCAGTCTGGGCCTCTCACTTTCCGCAGCTGGAATGCCTTTCGCTTGACGTCAGGGTGCCGCAGGGCTGCTATGACGCGGTGCTGGCCGAGCTGGGGAAGAATTCTCCTCTGCTTAGGGAGTGTCATTGGCCGGCCGAGGTCAACTTTTCGGCTCTCCAGCTCGAATCGCGGCAAGAATCTCTCTTTCCCAACTTGGAGTACCTCGCCTTCCCCATTTTAGGACCAGCTCCTCGGGACGACGATTTTCCACGGCAAGTGTTCTTGAGAAGCGAGGCTTTCCTTGTCGTTACAGCGATTGTTTACTGACTGAATTTTCTAGAGGCTTCCCGGCGCAAAAGCTGCCCGGCATTATGGCTAAGCATTTCCCCAAACGACCGAACATGACGTTTGACTCTGACCCCGCCAGCAGCGGACGGGTTGTTCCGATTATACACGCGATTTTCAAGGCGTCTGGGATAAAAGCGTTAATGTTCTGCAGAAATGACAGTATAAAATTCACCAGCTGGGTAGCCATGAAGTAGAAAAACATGGCACCATCAAGACGCCCATTACGCTGATGGAGATGGGAAAGATGGTTGTCGCAGCCGAACAAGAAGGGAGGATGATAGACGCCATTGTTCTGGATAGAAATGGAGTACTGGGGGGAGGAACAAAGATGGGTATTTGATGGGAAAATGTGGGAAATTAACGAGTAAACTGCTAAATTTATGTAATGTGTGGGTGGTATCGCTAAGCAGACATCTGACATTCGCTATTGTTCTGGATAGAAATGAAGCACTAGGGGAGGAATAAAGATGAGTATTCTATGCAAAGAATATTTTCCCTTGTTAGAAAATTAACGAGTAAACTTCTATATCTATGTAAATGTGTGGGTGGTATCGCTAAACAGACATCCAAACCAAATGTCCAGCATCATAACTTCATAGACCCGAGTTGGACCCGAGTCGCAGCCGCTCAAAACAGCGGCATGTTGACCTTTTTCGAAAACTCGACATTGTCCGGCGTGGCCTCGATGCGGTCCGTACAGGTGCCAAAGATGCGGTCCCAGACACGCGTCTGCTTGCCGTAGTTGAAGCTCTTCTTCCAGCCGCGGCGGTGATGCAGGTCGTGATCCTCGAGTAGCAGCTCCATGTCCAGCCAGGTGAGCAGCGGCGTGACCGGGGACGGCACGGTGCCGTAGACGCGCAGGCCGCTGTGGCCAAAGATCTCCGAGTACGTGACGTACTCGAAGCACACCCACCACTCGTAAAAGTTGAGCTTAAGGCCGAGCGCCCAGAGCGAGGCGTAGGTGAGGAGCGGCACGATGACGATCTCGATGATCTCCTGCTCGTCGTCGGCGAAGCCCGAGTGAAGTGCGGTCGGGTGCTTGTTGAGGTGGTGGGTGCGGTGGTACTTCCACAGCCAGGGCACCTCGTGGCAGGCGCGGTGGTAGGTGTAGAAGAAGAGGTCGAGGACGGGCCCGTAGAGGGCGAGCTTGAGGACGAGCGGCGGCCAGGCGGCGGCGGAGCGGAAGAAGTCGAGCGGCGCGAGGCCGGGCTGGTAGGCGATCCAGGCGGCCATGATGAGCCGGAAGCCGGCCGTCTTGTGCATCTCGCCGACAATCTTGCCGGCGCCCGTGTTGGGGATGCCGTCGCGGTCGGCGACGTCGCCGTCGAGGCAGCCGTGCTGGTAGGTCAGTCGCCGGAGCATGCGGACCTCGCGCACGGCGGTCAGCACGTAGGCGGTGTTGTAGAGCAGGACGACGGCGAGCCGCCCGAGCGGCCGCCCCGTCCACGACACGTAGGCTTGGTGCAGCAGTAGCGGGATCGCGGCGAAGACGACGATGAAGAGGTGCTGCGACCACTGCGCCATGAAGGGCATCTTGGCCGTCTTGGGGAACACGGGCAGCGGCTTGCCGGGGATCACGGGCGAGATGTCGATGGCCGTCATGAACTTTTGCCACAGGTTCCAGGTCGACGGGTCTTTGGTCTGCCAGTCGGCCTTCATGTTGTGAGGGTTGTGCTCCTGCGCGAACCCCATTGTGGGCGGTGTTGTGTGTTGGTTGGCCTGGGGCTTGTTGGTTTTCTCTTTTTCTTCTTCTTTTCTCCTTCCTTTTCTCTTCTTTTCTTGCTTTTTATCCAGGGAAAACAGGGAAAACAGAGAAGGCCAAGCTGGAAAGAAAGTGTCGGGCACCCCCGGTTATAAAGCTGATTGATCTCCATGCCTCTGCGCCCCCGGCTTACACCTACATCAGACAGCCGAGGACCAGTGGCCGCAACCCCGCGCGAGAGCCCCTGTACATACTGCCGCGCTGGGACCGGAGAGCCGGGGAAACAGTGCCCAGGAAATAAAAGGTGCGGGGAAGGGGTTAGGTGAATAGTTGGGAGAGGCGAGCGCCGACTCAGCCGCCTTCTCCTCCAAGGCTATTTATGTACGCTAAACCTTTGCCAAACCTTGTTCGTCGTGGCAAAAGAACGGGCAAGCCGTAGTTGGTGTAGATAGCTAGGCCTATGGATCTCACATGTGATTATGTTTTTTGTTTTTTTTTTGCATTGACTTTTTTAACCTTTTTCTTCTGTCAAGGCGTTGGGAACTAATAATGGAAGATAGAGGGTGGAGAGGGCCCCAGAATCTGACCGGGACAGCGGAGGAATAAAGAGAGTAATAATAAGAGGATATTAATAAGGGGCAAGGGGGGCAGCGTTCTTCTGGCAAACTTTTGTGTTGTCATCTGGTTTGCATGTGATGGGCACGGCCCTGACACGTAATAATTGGCAGCGACATGGGGGCAAAAATCTGGGCGCATCAGTCATGACCAACTAAAAAGAACCAATCTGACGTAGGTGATAGCCTATTCAACTTATTAGTCACTCACTAGTTGCATCGTGGTTTTGGCATGTGGCAATCGAGGCCAGGAAGAGGGCGAGCCCAACGGAAACACACCAATGATGGAAGAGGGAAGAGGGGATGCGAGATTGATTACCTCAACACTCCAGTTTGTCCTATTTGTCCTTTTCGGGCCTTGTTCCAACGACGAGCCAGCAGCACTTGTGGTTGGGTGGTTGATTGGCTTACATGTCGTCAGGACGCGGGGGAATTATCTTGTCCGTCTGGCTTGCGGTCGAATGGAGAGAAACACGAGACTCTGATCTTGCTCGAAATTCCAACGAAACATGTCAAATCTTCAGACAAAAACTGCACCAAAAACGGAACCATCACGTCCCGAGTCTCGTGTCCTCCATCAACTGAAAAGACGCCATGGCGCAGTAGTTGCCGGGCTACTGGCCCTATGATGCAGGGGCGCAGCGACTAAACAACGCCCAGGCACACCAAACTGTCTCTCGATCCTCGGCTGGTATTTGGATTCGATGTTAGGCCTCCTGGTCTAATCCGCGCCCGTTGACTCTATTCTCGGTGGCCGCTGACGCTTCTTGTCAGAGAATCAACGCTTTTAGTCGCAAAGACAGCGTCGAGGCCATCTCCAATACGTTGTTATTGTCAGAGACAGAATGTACTAGGTACGAGAGCCGGATAGTCATGCTACTCCCCAACTTTCACCTTGCCCACGATCGAGGAGCACCGCCCGGGATCGCCGAGACGGATCCGGCATCCCCGCCACCGAGCCCCGGGGTGGAAGATCTGGGCTCGGGCCACGATGGAGGGAGGGAGAATAGACCTTTATCGGGCGGAGATGGTATGGCCATAATTATCCCGCCAATCTTCAGATATGGCTGTACCGTTTGCAAGATGCAGAGTGCTACTGGGGTGTCCATGTCACCTCGGACTAGCAATACTTGATCTGGTATTATGGCGAGCCCTTCTCTTTTTCTAACTTTTTTTATTTTTTTTCTTTTTCTCTTTTTCTTTTCCTCTTTTTCTCATCCTCGTTTTCTCAGTTTTGCTTGTTTCTTTTTTTTCGCTCTCGATAACTTATTAGATGTGACTTGTAGTGGAGTAGACAACCGCCGCATCACGCCATCGCCAGCATCTTGAGAATCTTTCTCATCAAAAGCAACTTCAACTAACAACTCTTCAGCACAGCCATCATTCATACCGTTGAAGCGTCTTCTTTTCCATATTCTTGCTCTTCTTGTCCGCCATCTCCAGTCCTCAGCCCCCTTCAAGCTCGCCGCCAGCCAACTCCACGACCAGCACCACCTCATATTCTTACCCATGACATACCCCAAGACAGCTGGTGCCTCGGTGCGCACGTTTCCGGTCCTGCTGAGATGGGGCCTCCGCACCCGTGCCGGCGCGCAACCATACCCGATCGGCGGCTCTTCTCGCACGACGGCGGCGGCAGGGCGCAGGGGCGGGCGTGTCACGGACGAGGAGAAGCGCGCGTGCGTGCGGGACAACGCGCCGACGCTGTACCATGACCTCGGCGTCGTGGCGTTTGACGGATGCTCGTACGGGCAGGCGCAGAGGTTGGGCGACATTCTGGCAAGGGCGGTGGCGCTCGGGGCGACGAGCACGGCGGACGGGGTGGTGATGCTGCCGGAGGAGAACGCGATCGAGGCGTTTGAGCTGTTCCCGGACCTGTGGCGGCTAGAGGAGGAGACTTGGGGGCCGAGATTGAAGGAGGAGGGCAAGGACTAGTTGACATGCGAAGATCGAGGATCCAAGGTTAGAGGATGGATGGGGATTGGGGGTTCAGTTATTGGGGGGAGATGGTAGTATCCGAGGCGGCCAATGAACCAAACGATTCACCCTTTTATGACCAATCCAGGAAAAATTATCACTCTCTCGCTCATTTATCCAGCCCCGTCATATCAACTCGCAATGTAGAAATCAAGCCTCTGGCGAGTTCCATCCACATCTCTGCTACAGGGTAGCAGCTGCAACTGTCTGACTGAATGCCACCAGAGCAGCCCTACCCACACTTGAGCGCCTCCAAAAAGCTTAGCTGGGGGAAAAGAGCCCGATTCGTAGAAAGAACAGGACGCTAACTAGCTAGGTGAAAATCTCCAAGTCATGGGATTTGGTATCAAGGATAGGTAGGACAGTTGCAGAGCGGTCGTCGGGAGAGAGAGCAGATGATCTTCATCCGACCGAGTCAGTGAGCCGGTATATACTTGATCATACGCCACGACCCGAACAGTAAGAGAGAGAGAAACCGGGCAAGTTAAATTAATTTAGTTGCTGGAAAAGGCGGTGGAAGTACATAAGTCTGGTGGACATGGCCGTCCAAAAAGGCTCAGCGTGGACGACGGCTCGGTTTGGTCTGCAGATCTGCGGGGTGGAGAGATGGTGAAAAATATAATAGACTGCGCTAATTTTTGGTCTCCGACGGGAATGAAATGAAATCCTCTAATAAAACAGGGCGAAATCACCATGGCAGCAGCCATGCTATCGTGTCGCTTCTCCAGTGGTTTGCTTTGCTTCTGGCTGGCTTGGCTGCGCTAGAGATGCATGTCTCTGCCCGCAAGTCGCGGGGAGGGAATGATGACTTGTTTTATGTTATGCGCAAAAGAGATCGCTGTGAGGATTTCAGGCGACGAGACGTGTGACGACAATTTTTCTGGACTAGCTGTCGATCAAGAGCCCAAGGGCTGTCTATGGTGCGGATGCAGACGCGTCATGTACTGCCCGAGACAACAAAGCTGCAGGAGAACAAGGCGAGAGAGGAAAAAAAAAGCTTAACTTGAAGGGGATACCGTGCGAATAGACCTGCCGTGACTGCGGGGTTATTAACAAGACGTCAAACAAAAAGGAAACTGCAGGCGATTGGGCTGATTGGCTGTGAGTTGGTGATGTTGCGATTTGTGGTGGTTGCTCTGCTGCAGCTTCCCCGCTCACAGCGTTGTTGTCAAGTCGTGACAACTCCACTTGAGCAAGAGAGAAGAAAGCATGAGAGAAATACCAGGCAGACGTTGTTATCCAAAGCAGCCAAGCTTCCTCGGCGGCAGACGGAGAGCGCGCTGTGACGAGGCAGACCCGTCAGCTAGGCAGCCAGATTGAGCGATGATCCAACTATAAGGACATGCAGTATTGATCGAGGTCCTAGACATGCCAGAGTTACAGCAAGCACGCGACAGTTGCCGGGGGGGGGCTGTCTCGCATGGCATACCGCCAGGGAAGCGCGTTACAAGAGAACAACCCGATCGGTAGTACCGCGGACGGCATGACTTATTAACGAATTGAATCATGCACCAGGCAAACCGGACGTTGCGGCAATCATTGGTGTCGGACCGGTCATGGTCCTCGGGTACGGATATAATAGTCAACTAGGTAAGAATAATAACATGGTCGATAAGGTGTGCTCTGTGCTCCGCCGTACAGAGCACAACTGGAATGATGGAAAGTCGGCCGTCAGTCCCCACACCGCCACCGGTAGTGAAAAAAAAAAGAAAAAAAAGCTTCATCTTGAATCGGTGGTGGCTACTTGCCGAGTACTGAGGTACATACATACATAATTAAGGTAGTTAGAGTTGTGCTATGTTGCGTCAGACAGCGATCCCCTGTCTCCGCGAAAGCGAGGGATGAGGGAGGGCTCCCGTAATCTTGTTTGCCAGTCAAGTCGTCGCCCTCCCAAGGGCAAGCAAAGGAAGGAAGAAAGGGGGATACAAAGTGTTCTTTTTTTCAAGCAAAAAACAGCTGATTGCCAAGAGACAGGATGAACGCCTGCGACCGTCGTATTCATTTTATTGCGTTACACTACCTGCGGAAGAAGCTCAGAAGACGGACGGAATGGTGGCCGTTGTAATACGCCTCCTTCTGATACAACTCGTACTTGGTTACGCACCTACCAACATACACATGTACTTTATTTTTCGCTGCATTTTTCTGCCAGACGGATATCCCCTCGTCCTCGGTACGTGTCGGCTGCGATCTAGGACTGCAGATCCTAGGGGCGACGGGCTAGGGGCCCCTGTAGCCGGTAAATTAAATCCACTGGAAGGGGCGTTTTACAGTGGTGGCCCTGCTATTGCAAAGGCTGTGGAGTTTTCAGGTGTAACAGAGCCTCAAACTTTCACCTCTCGTGTGTTTTTGTGACATCACTAGCTAATGGTATAAATCCCAGGACTGAAAAGGGCGCATTCGACAGCGGCTGTGGCTATGGATTCTTCAAGATGCCAGGCCCGCATTCGTACATTCATAGAGTTGATGGCTGCACCAGAGCTGAGCAGTTTAAACAGTTGTTTAGTTCAGCGACCTGCGCGCTAAACGGCCATCTGCAGGTTCACTAACAAACGTGCTCCAGCACGCCTGCAAAAAAGCTTGGTTCCCTGCCAAGATTGGCTCATCGCCCCCATCCAGCCCTTCCAGCCCGCTAAGCAAGCCTGCCGGCAGCACCAGAGCCTGCCAGAGCCTGCCACACCCAGCCAAGCCATCGCCCATTCGTACTAACTCCTCCATACCTTCCCAGGCTCTCATTCGCCAAGGCTGCCGCAGAAAAGCCCGTCCAAGCCGAAAATCTCACAACATCTCCTCTCTCCACAACTGCCAGGGCCTGCTTTTTTCTTTCTTCACAACCACCCATCATCAAATCACCATCCCACCACCCATCGCAGCCTGCCTCGCCGACCCAACCCTCTGCGCCGGGGCCCTTTCAATCCCTCCGGCCACCCTCCTCCGGCTATCGGTTTCTCCTTTCCCATCCCGCCCATCTCACCCACGCGACCGTCGTCGCCCATCGCCAGATCGACCGCCCTTCCCTCGGCGCCACCGGCACGCCGCTCGGCAAATTCCCATTGCTCATTGCAATTCGATGCTCGATCGTATGCCGAAACGACTCTAAAACGATCCTTCCGTTGCTCTCCCTGCCTTGGCCACGCAAGCGCAGGTACGGGCAACCATCGCCGGGAAACCGCCCGCCCCTCAACCTCGCACCCAACCCCGACAGATCCAGTCCCCTCGTACTCCCCTACTGTTTGGTCCCGACCTTCCTCCAAGGTCTTGGGACCTCGCAGAGAAGTGGGAGCCCCCGCGCTTTCGCATGCCTCGTGCGTCAGGCTCTGGCAAGCGACAATCCGGCGGCGGTCATCGCGACTCCAGACACGAGAATGGCTCTCTAGCTTCCGGTAAACGGGCCTCTAGAAAGAGCCACGCAGGTCATGTCGCCAGCGGCGTCGCAAAGTCCCTCGAAAACGGTACCGCCGCTACCGCTGCTGCCGCTGCCGCTACCGTGCCAACCTCGCCGCTTCACAACGGCCACGCCAACGGCCACGCTACCGCTCCTTCCAACGCCGTCGACGCCGCTACTACCAATCCGCCCTTCGATGCCTCCATCTCCCCCCGAGCCATGCATGACAAGACCGCTGCTGCCGCCGCCGCCACCGACGCTGCTAGAAGAACGTCGCTAGGAGCCGAATCCGAGTCCTCCTCCGATGTCTTCCACAATGCCGCCACCCACGTCCCCAATGGCCACGCCAACCTTACCCACCTGGACGCTGCCCACCGACAAATTGACGTGAATTGTCTCAAAGTCGCAGACGTCCATCGCGACTCGGGCATCATTGACATGGCTACCACCGTCCTCCGCGCTCTCCCTATGCAGGACACCCTTGCCATCCTCATTCTTCTCATGCATGTCCCGACCATCTCCCTCCTCCTCATCTATGGCGCCTTTGCCTGCATCACCTTTGTCCCCCCCGTCAAGACCAACTCCGGCATGAACCTCAATCTTGCCGAAATGTTTGACGGCAACTCTACCGCCCCATCCCTCGTCACTGTTCTCTGTATGGACTCGTTCTTCTTGCTCGTCTGGCTCTTTCTATGGGCTCCGATCCAGGACGCTGTGCTCGACCTCGCCAAGCCCGTCATCGCTATTACCCTCGGCGGCGCCACTCGCAATGACCCCTCCTTTCGAGGCATACGCACCGGCTTCACCTGGGTATTTCTTTACCACATAATACGTGGCACCCAGTCGCAATGGGGACATCTTGTCCCAAACATGCCCGCCGCCTGGAGAAGGGTTCTCTCCGAGGAGACGCCTATAGGTTATTATAGCAAGCTGTACGAAAAGTCAAGCCCATATGCATGGATAAGAAGTATTCTGGCTATTCATATTCTAACACAAAGCCTTATGCGTTTTATACGAGAATGGTATTTGCGACGCGAGAAGTGCGCCTCCAGCACCAGCCTATCCGATCCCGAGCTAGTGAAACAGCATACCGCCCAGCTTGCACTCCCCGACTCTACCGTTGACACCAGCGCGAACTCAAACGACCTCGATTCTGCGATAGCCAACCCCTCGTTGCCGCCGCCGACGCCGACGCCCCAGCTATCCACAGCTAAGAAGAGGAGGAAGCAAAGCACACAGGTCCGCCTTAAGCAGCCACTTTGGGCTGCTCTGGCTAGCACTAAGATCGTTGTCGTCAAGGAATATGAGTTGAGTCGCGCCCCGTCTGAGTCTGCTGGCGCCAACGCCACCGATGTTGGAAACTTGGGCAATAACCCTTTTGGACGCGAGCCGAGAAAAATTTGGATCACCAACGTCGGTACCGATGATATTCATTTCAACACGAGCTACTTTATCGATGGCGATTTTGGCCCACCTCCGCTTTCCACCGAACCGACCCCGCCCGGCATCGACATCACCAAGCCATTCTACGTCAAGGTGAACAATGCCTTGTGGCAACCTACTCGCATCAATCCTGTCAAGGAGGGCGACGGTACGCCAAGTGATGCGACCCGGTGGGCCGGAGACATTTACGGCTTGCGCCCGGCATCCAAGTATGTCTGCGAGTTTGTCGACAGCCGCACAGGAATCGTCATTTTTTCCAGCAGCCTTCGCACCATCAAGGAAGTGGTGCAGTCCAAGGACGGCTCGTCACCCGTAGTTTCCGATGGGTCCCAGTCGCTGCGCCCTGATTCACCCGTGACCACGCTCAAGACGTCAATCGAAGCCGCCCAGGAGAAGCTCTTGCACGAAAAGACTGGTTTGAAGAACTTGCGCAAAGAATGCAAGATACGCATCAACGCCTACAAGAAGGAAAACGAAGGTACCGATAACCAGCTCGCCACCGCTGGAAATGGTGATGAGAAGCTCAAGCAAAAGATTCGCCAGAACGAAATTGGGCGGCTGCAGGCAGAGCGCGAAGTTGAGGAGCTCGCGGATGTTAAGCGCTCCGATTCGACCCCGGAACTCGCCGACAGCAAGAAGAAAGTTGAGCGTACCTTTGCAGCCGAAAAGCGGACCTTCGAGGCTGCCCAAAAGGAGTTCACCAAGCACCGCTCCGGGCTGGAAAGCGAAGTCAAGTCCAAGGATGTGGAACGATCTAATCTCACTACCCGCCGTAACAAGATTGCAACACGCATCGCCAAGGTAGACAGTGAGCTCGCCCACCTCACTGATGCCACCAGCCGAGGGCTGAATGAGGCTGAACGCCGCATTCAGCAGCGTCATGTGCGTCTCAACAAATACGAGAACCTGCTCGGGTCGTTGGAGCAACGCATCCTTGGTCTGCAGACCAAGAATGCAGATTACAACAGCCAGATTATCGCCTTGCAGGAACAGCTCGAGATACTTTCCAATCACAACGACTCCATGATGACCTCGTGGAACCCGAATTCTGGAGCAGCTGGTCTTTCTGGTGGCCTCTGGCCTGCTACGTCGGCCGACATGCAACCTGCCCTGTGTGGCCCCGCGCTTCACCCGCCCACGGCGATGTGGCCGGATGCTATGGCGACAGTCAATGGGAACGCCACGACGAGAATGCGAAGCTCTAGCATGCTAAGCGATCTCAGCGGCTTCACCGGCTCTAGCGATGGCAGTCCTCGGACCTCACCCTTTTTTGCGTACCAGCAGCAGCAGCCGCCGCCGCCGCCGCAGCCGCAGCAGCAGCCGATTGGAAAGGCGGCATTAGGCCACCGTGGCTTCGCTACCAACAGAAGCAATGGAAGCGGCAGTTCTGGTAGCCCGATTTGACTTGTGCGGCTATGCGAATGGTCCATACCGGACGAGATAGCGTTTTGCAGTACTCTGTAGTTGGAATAACAGCGGTTAGGTGTAGCCTTAACAGAGTGTTTTTCCTTGTTCCAGCACGAGTCCGTGAAACCGAGCAAACATGTGAATAGAAAGAGTGAAATGAAGCATTAACAGAGTAAAGTCCGAAATACATGCAGCTTGTCCAGTGTTTTGGGTGGAATATTGGCCGAGTCGAAGAAGCACTCCGTGGATTCTTGCTCCACCAGCCCTCACCAAGCTAGGCCAATCACCAAGGCGCCAATCTCCAGAACGATCCCTGTATTTTCCCAAATCACCACGTCTTACCAGGGACCAGACGGTCAGCTAGCTAATAATTCTCGACTCGTGCTGATTATTACCTCCCATTTCCGCGCGGCCGCCTCCCCAAGGAACGCCGTCGACAAAGCTTCCAAACACGACACAAACCTGCGACACTCGAGAAGACGATCTAGAACAAGAGAGCTTGGCTCGCGTGGCCGCATTAAACCCGCCCCCTCGAGAGATGACGTGACGGCAGCCATGGACTTTGTAAGTTTTTTGAGCATTCCTTTTTCGCTTGTTGTTTTGCGCCTGGGACCAAACACATACGACCAGCGATGGCGGAAGAGAAGGGTCGAAGAAACACGTTTCCGCCTCCAGATCCCCCGCACAAGACGAAACACTGCAAGTCGGAGAGTGCTGCACAGTACGCGACGACGAAGGAGATGGAAGACGAGGAAGATGAGGAAGGCGGAGGATTTTCAGCGCTTGGAGACTGGCCAGCTTTGCTAACGAGATGGCCTATCGGAAAGTGGTCGCGACTGTTAAGCCCCTTGTCGTCGGGGTCGTCTCGGCAGGACCAGGCCAAGGACCCTGCGAAACGACTACATCGCTTCGAGAAGGAATATGGCTCTCTGCTGGTAAGACTCTTTCTTTGTCAAAGCCTGACAGGGTGTGCTGACATTTGTAGGCCACGTGGCGTAGCTCGCCCAACCTCGTTCGCGACAGCGACGCCGCCGAGACGCTCGAGATCCGACTGCAAGAACTGACCAACATCCTCAGCGACGAGTCACGGCGACCGCTGCCGCACCCGTGCATCCAGTATGCGTCGATGCGTCAAATCTACGTGCCGATCGGCAAGATCGCGACGACGTCGTACAACGAGTGGATCATCAAAGAAGCCGTGCTCTTCTTCGCGACGCTGATCGAGAGCGAGGAGGAGGCCTTTGTCGAGAACCCGGCCTTCTCGGCGAGCCTGACGAACCTGCTGGTGCGCATCACGGGGGTCAACAGCGTGCGGCTAGGGCTGGACACGGAGTCGCGGGTGGTCGAGCTGGCGTTCAACATCACGACCAAGATCCGGCTGGACCCGGACGTGCTGCCGGCGTGGTTCAAGGCCGGGCAGGCAGCGGCGCAGTTTGCGAGCGAGCGCGGGCAGGACGTGCAGGACCGGTTCGCGGGCCGGTCGCAGCGGGCCGACTTTCCGCTCTTCTACATCCTGATGGACTACATCCACCACGAGGGCAAGGTGGGCGACTTTGCGCGCACGGGGCTGCTGTACATCATCGAGGCCGCGTCGCACTCGGCGGCGCTGGAGCAGTGGATCGTGGAGAGCGACCTGTCCACGCTGATGGCGACGGGGCTGGGCGCGCTCTACAGCCAGCTCAGCCGGAAGCTGGTGATTGACCACCTGCCGCACGACCTGCCCCCGATCCTCGCCCTCTCCGACTACGAGCACCCGACGTCAAACTATGAGATTGTGAGCTCGTGCGCGCCCGAGTTCCAGTCGCACCTCGAGACATTTCTGTCGCACCTGCTGTTCTGGCAGGATGTCCTGAACCACTGCAGGTCGGTCGAGGTCAAGTCGACGCTGCTGGAGCACTTTCAGGTTATTTTCCTGCAGCAACTATTGTACGTGGATCGAGCTGGATTTTATGTGCACACGAAAACGAAACTGACAGGATAGATACCCCTCGCTGCTGGAGTCGTCAGATATCGACGGCGGCTCATCGGTGGCGGTGCTGACGTATTTGCGCCGCATCCTCGAGTCTCTCGACCACCCTGACATGATCAACCTCATCCTTCATTACCTTTTAGCTCTACCGGACAACAGCGGGTCGGCTAGGACCACACCACTGGGGCCGAAAGTAAGCGCCGCGCGACGCCGCAAATCGATGGATCTGGCCACCATGATGGCGTCCAAGACGGACCTGACGGTGACGCCGATCCTGTTCAACCTCGTCGATCTCATCCTCGCGTGCCTGCGCTCGCGCAACCAGCAAACGATTCACGTCACGCTGCAACTCGTGTCGGCTATCTTGAAACGGCACCACCGCTACGCCGTCATCACGCTGCTCAGGACGGAGGTGCTTCCGAGCAGGACGGTGAACCGGACCGTCGGCGCGCACGAACAGGAGATTGAGTACCTGATGGACTTGGCGAGCGCCATCGGCGGCTACGGCGACTTTGACGACACGTACGAGAACGTTCTGCGAGACACTATGGTGCGCCTCGAGAGCCACCCGTGCTCGCTGAAGCTCGTGGCGCCCAAGGTCTCCAACAATAACCACAGGCTGCCGGCCATACCAGACAGCCTGCCCGGGGCGCCGCGTAACGTCCGTGAGCACACGCTGCGTATGGACGATCCGCTGCTGAATTCTGTGCTTGATCTGCTGGATGGCTTCTTTATGAATCCTGTTGAGACAAATCTGTCTGTGACAGAGACGATTGTTGACTTGGCAGTCTGTGGATACATGAGTATCGAGGGCTGGCTGGCACGCAGTCCATCGACATACGACTATGGCGACGACGACGAAGATGATGGCAACACGACCACCGACTTTGCGTCCACAACCGCGAGCGAGATCGGGGGCGCCCAGCGTGAGATTTCCGGAGAACCCAACATTGAGGAAGCTCCAGGTTCCATTGAGTCGTCAGAGGAGGCCAGGCTTCTCAAGGCCATGGAGCGATGCCGGCAGCGTCCGGTCTGGAACAGTGACTCGTTGCCGCGCATACTGAGCATGCTCAAGCGGCTGTGCGACCAGGTCAGCAACTACAAGGCGAGCATTCCGCGCTTCAACGAACTGCTCCAGCAGCGCCGCGACGCGTTCCACACGGCCGACTCGATTCTGGACACCCCAGCGCCGCCGCCGCCACCACCGCCACCATCCACCGTACCCCCTCCACCTGCTCGTAAGGGTTCACCCGTACCGATGACGCCAGATCGTCCTGGAAACCTGGACGAGATTCTGCGCAGCAGCTCACCGTCGAAACCCTCCGCTTTGGAGGGATTAGCCCAGCGGCTGCTCTCGGAGCTGGGCACGCCGAGCCGATCCGCAAGTCCGCGCGGCACGAAGAAGGATCATCCCGGTCGAGGTTCGCCATCGGGTACTAGTACGCCCGGCAGCGGCTCCGTCAGCGGGGACCAATTCGCCGTGCCACGCGCCGTACGCCCCCCTCCTCCTCCACCGCCCAAGGACTACCCGTCGCCGTACGCAGCGGCGGGTGGGCATGCTCTGGATCGCAGCATCTCGCCGAGCAACGGCGGCATGGGCGCGCGCACGCCGGGAGCGGACCGCGAGGGCATCAGCGCCAGCCAGACGGCCGACTACGCGGCGATGGACCAGAGCATCCTGGCGAAGCGCGTGGGGCTGCCGCCAGAGGTGTCGGTGAAGCCGATCCCGCTGGACCTGACGTACCGGCCGCCGCCGGAGTCGAACTCGGACGACTCGGAGGAGGATGACGATGGCAGTTTCGGGGACGGGGATGACGATGACGATGACGGGGTGATTGCGCCGGACGAGTCGGAGACGGGCAGTGTGCTGGACGACGGGGCGTACGCGAGCGTGTCGGTGTCGCATGTGCTGACCAACGTCCTCATCTTTCAGAGTTTTCTGATGGAGCTGGCGAGTCTGATGCAGGTTCGCGCGGGGCTGTTCGACGAGGTGCGGTTCGTGTAGATGGCAGTGAATGTTTCTTTGGTTTGGTAGAACATGGACGGCTTAGAATGGGCTGGATGGGTGTGACATGGCATATTTTATACTATACCTCTGTCTTGTTTTATTACAATCGTCGATGATGGCTTCTTTGCTTCGCTTCGTGGACTTGTGTTGCTCTGGTAAGATAAGGTAGTTCACCATTATCAAGCATCGCTTCGGCTTACATGCCTTCGGCGCTATAAAGCGAATGAATCCACAAACTTGTCAAACAACCAAGGTTGATACTACGTCTAGTATGATTTCATTTTGTGCTCTAAAACCCAAACTATATCCCAACATTAAAATAAAAATCCATTTTCTTTCTTTCTTTCCTTGACTTGCTCGCGTGCCCACCACCGTGGCAGAATGGGCTTCCGAAAGTCGGCCCCACAGTTACGTCGTTGGGCAGAAAAAAAGTGTCGAGCTGCTTGAGTTGACATCACACAGCATTCTCATTATATCATTGCCCCTCGTGCCGACCTTGCTGCGGCCCTCCCCCTTCTTCCTTTCCTTCCTCTCATCGCAGCGTCCCACTAGATCAGTGCCGGGCGGTCCATTGGCGCACTGCACTTCCACGTCACGCCGAGCCTCGCCGCATCACTGTACGACCGAACAACCTACAAACGGAAAGTATGCAATAACCCCCCCTGCCTCTCTAGAGTGGTGCTTTGATGTCTAACGGGTCCTTGCGGGTTTAGATATACTTGTCTGGTTTCGAGGGAGGGGGAGCCTACGACCGCAAGAACAGTTTGAGAGGAGAGAACGTCATGGCCGGTTCCAAGCCCAAGTCCGCCAAGAAGGCGTTGTCGAAGAAGAAGAGCGTGGCGGCGGCGAGGCCGACAAGCAGCATCCGAAAGGCTGACACCGCAAAGCTGCGGGAGAAGCGGGCGAAGCTGCTGGCGCGCTCGCAGCAGCTGGAGAAGGAGGCGCACAAGCTGCTCGCCGAGGCCAAGAAGGCGGCTGACAAGTACGCCAAGCTGGGCAAGTCCCTAGAGGAGGACACATCATCCGAGGTATGCTTTTTTTTCCTTTTCTGTTTGTGGTGCGATTGAGGGTTCTCGCTGACCCATATGGCAGAGCGACTCGGACCGCGACACCCCTTCGTCCTCGTCAGACGAGTCTACCAGCTCATCATCCGACTCGAGCTCCGACGACGGCGGCGGCGGCGTCCCGGTTCCGAAGCGCAAGCTCAAGGCAGTCCCCGAGCGCAAGCGCCGCCGCGAATCGTCCTCCCCCTCCTCCTCGTCATCCTCCTCGTCATCCTCCTCTTCATCCGACGACAGCACCAGCAGCAGCGGCGACTCCTCGGACGAGAGTGAGGTGGACCGCAAGAAGAAGAACAAGGCCAGCGAGAAGAAGGGGGCCAGCAAGCCCAAGGATAAGAAGAAGCAGAAGAAGAGGGGCCCCGCGGACGACGGCGCGGACGGCAAGCCCGCCGCGGAGGGCTGGCACGTGGCCAACCTGGACGGCGGCGCGGCCAGGCAGAGCAAGTTCCTGCGGCTCCTGGGCGGCAAGAAGCAGGGCGTGAGCGTGCAGCCGGCCGGCGGCGGCGGCGGTGGGAGGAGCGCGGAGGAGGCGGCGCGCGCGGAGGCGGATATCCAGCGGCAGTTTGAGGAGGGCATGCGCATGAAGAACGCGGCGGCGGCGGGCGGCGCGGTCTGGGCTTGGGTGGCTGAGGGGAAGGGGGGTGGCATTTGTCACAGATATACCAAGGCGCGAGATTGACTTATTGTGTGTAATTCTTTTTGTTTCCTTTATTTTGACTGACTGATGGGTTTTATGAGGGCCGGGCAAGGTATATACATCGCCATGCCAAGCATTTCGGTCAAGATCAAACAGATAAATCGGTAAAATTTCAAGACATGCCGCTTCAACTCTACAGCGCCGGATATTCCCAGCAACACATGCTGACAGTATGGTATTTTTCGCCATTGACCTCTCCCCAGCTTACGACGACAAGGCTTCCCTTTTCTCCATCGCGAATCACCTAACTGACAACACGAGCTCGTCTCCCCCCTCAGTATTGTAATCCAACTTTCTCCTCCAGGATAGATTGCGACGTCTGACAAGCCAGCCATGAGAAGTGGTCGTAGTTTCGAGGGCTCCTTGCAGCGACAGGGGCGGCGACAACACACGCGACACCCAGCAATCAGAATTTTCTCTAGCCGTGGCTCTCGTGATATAGTGCGCTCGTATTTATTTACCCCACCAATGGGCGAGGACCTCGAAGAATAAGCCGCCGAAAACGACGAAGGCGAGGAGTACTGAGGCAAAGATACTGTTAGCCGGGTTTCGCTCGTGTCTAGTCACCCAGGAGTCGGCGATGGACGGTCCATGCCAAGAGCACAGGAAGAGAGTCCGCATTCTTCCAGCGACACCGAACCTTGCTCGATGGTGCTGCGTGCCGGTTCGGCCTCGTCACATGATGGCTGGGGGGGAACTCTGCGTCACGTACCGATCCAGAAGGGGGAGATGGTCGGCTTCTGGACGACCTTTTCGCGCTTCTTAATCTGCTCGCCCGACTTGCCCATACGAGCCTCCTGTTCCTTGGCGAACTTGGCGTTGCGACGTCGCTGCTCGAGAGTTTGCGCCTGCAATCACCCCCCCGAAAACGGTCAGCGTTCATGGCCTCGTTTGGTGGATGATTCCCCCGTGCCCCGCGCGGGACGGAGCACAGGTAAATAAAAAGCAAAAGTTTGCGTTGGCGAACGAACCATTTTGAAAATGTAGAAAGTATTGAAACGTAGGAAAACAAAGGACAAGTCGTGGGGGCGTGTGTCGCGGTTGAAGGAAGGGACGACGTTTGGAATGCCAACGGATTTTGGGACAGCAGCTCCTCCCCAACTATATATGCATGCGCGTGGCCAATTAAAGTTTGGAAGGGAGTAGACTCGGGTCGAGGTTCCAGGAAAGTTGGCGGAATATAGAGTATGACTGTATCGCAATTGGCACACGTAGATCAGAAAAGAAAGCAACCTGTCCAGTTTTAAAAGAAAAGAGAGAGTGACGGCTTGGGGACATGTGTCGTCAATCCAGGGAGTCGACCCATCGCCCACTTCCAGAAGGTGGCCTAATATTGCACCTAGCATTTGCTCCCCACAGTGGCTGGCTGAGTGCTGGTGGGGGGAATTCGCATGTGGCGGTGCACTCTTGCAGCGCCACAGCTGGCTTGAGATGGGACCAGACGAACTCCTTCACTGTATCAAAGTCTCTACTCAGCAGGCCGGCAAGCAATTACCATTGGATAATTCCAAGAGAACCAGAGGGCTCTCGTCCGCGATTCCTAAAGTCATATCTACTCACATCTCCTGTTATGCTGTCCATACGCTCCGCGACGCTCGCGCGTCGTGTGCCCATCCTCAATCGTCAAATCGTCCCTGCCAGGACATATGCCACCGAACCCTCTGCCAACCCTGCAGTGAGACTCCCTTCTTTCATTTCTTGTTTCGTGCCGGCTACCATTGGCGGTATATCACTATGTCTGCCTTGCTCTGGCTCGTCCAGGGGGGGTATACCACGGTCCCGCGCACCAGCTAATCATCACCACAGTCCAGCTTCTACAAGACGTTCTCACGGCCGATAGCCAAGGTCATGATTCTTGCCGTCTTTACCTACCAGGTCGCGTATTGGTCCTGGATCAAGCTTGAGGCTGACGAGGCACGCGACAAGATTGATGGTGAGTCAACCTACCCGGTAGTGCCTCACGAATGGACATACCACGCCGCGAACAATCCATGCTGATGACATTACTAGCTGAGATTGAAAGCTTGGAAAAGAAAGTAGAGGAATATAAGGAAGCTAAGGCTGCTGGTAAAAGTAGCTCTAAATAGGGTGATGGTTGACTGTCTTGGGATTAAAAAGTCATGTAGCGTTCCCTGTACTACTAGAAATGTACTATAGTAAACCAAGATGTGAAACCAATGAATATGCCATTGACCGCGTGATACGTATACCGCGATGTTCTATGTCTGATATATTAATACTATGCGAATGCAAACTCCGAGCGCAATGCAAAATCTCAACTTGAATCATGACAGGAAGCCCAGCTTTCCTCGTCTTTTACCACGACAACCCCACGCTCAAGAGCACCGCAACACTCACATGCGCTGCGTTCCAGACCACGCCCGCCGCGGCGCTCACGCGCGTGCGCGGTTCGCCCGGATAGTTACACGTCACTTCTAGACTATCCGGGTCGCGACGGGCATAGCTCGAGGGGTATTCCCTGTTATTCCGCAGCGGGCACGATAGCTGCATTGCGGCGGGGCAGCTCTGGACGACGTCGTAGCAGAGGTCGTCGCACGGCAGTAGCTCCCTATACGGGCCAGGGGCGATCGTGTCATCAACGAAACTATTGCGCGACGTGTTAGACGCCGGAATGCCTGCGTACAGCGCGAGCTCGGCAGCCGGGAGGCTCGTGCCGTTCGGGAACGGCTGCCCGGCGTTACGCACGATTGAATGCGGCGCGTCAGCGGCTGCGTAGTCTTCGCAGCGCGGCATGACGACGCTGCACAGCCACTTCTTGTACGCGCGGCGGCAGTCGTCGCAGGTCTTCATCAGCGAGTACAGCTTAGTCGACGGCGCCTCGCATTGCATCAGCATCAGCACATTCTCGAAGTTGGCGTACATGGTTTTTGCGTAATCGTCATATGTCTGACCGAGAATGTCGTCGTTGTCCTGGAATTTTACGACGTTACCGGGGACCGCGTATTGGATTTCGTCGCAGAACTCCAGGTCCGTCACCATTTTGCAGCTCGTGCCGGACACGGTGTTGAAGGCCGTTGACGCGAACACGGTGCCACCGCCACCGACGATGCCCTCCCCATCGCGTTTTATTACGGTCGCGTTGGGTATCTGGACAATGATACCGCGGTACTCCGTCGTGTCATTTAGCCCCGTGACAAAGAATTGTTGCTTTGGAAAGCCGCCGGGCCCTCGCGTCGTCATCGTCATGTGAACCAGCTGATTCAGGTTACCGGTCCCCTCTGGTGTTGCGAATATCTGTGCGTTTGTTTTCAGGCCGCACGTAGAGTTCTGAATTCCATGCAATCTAGGAAAGAGCTCATTATCAATGTAGAACTGGTACTGCATGCCTTGTTCCAAAATCCGCTTCGATTCGTCCACATTTGTCGTTAGGTTCTTGCTGACCAAAAGAGCCGAACTGGCGTCACTATCGAGCCATAATAACTGCCCCTCCTTGCCCACGTATCGATGGTAGTAGTTCTGAGTAGAGGCGGCTAGCTCAAAAAAGTAGCCGCCTTGATAGCTGGACGAGACATTTGGGGCCTGGACAGAAATGAACAAATCCTCCGTCATGTTTGCGTTGAACATGACTGCGCCGCCCTCAAATGTTTGCTTCTGTATGTTGAGGGTGTCCGGCATAGACAAATCGGGGCACCCCAGCTGGCTCGAGTTTGATATGAGCAGAGTAAGCTGCGGAGGCTCCAGGGCAGCATTTTCGGCGCCTGCAACTCGCCACGGTTGCAAGCACGTATTCGCAGACAGAAATATAGAGAGCTTCTGGCTGTCCTGGCGGGCTAAGATTCCAGCTCCAGCGCTAGAATTTGTAGCAGCCTCGACAGCTAGATCAAAGCGACGAGCATTCGTCCCGCCGGCCAAGCTGTCGGTTGCGATGGTCTTTTTCACTTGATAGCAGGCCACTTCGCCCGGCTTGAGATTTGACGTAGAGGGGACATTGTTAACCAGTGGCCCAATAACGTTGGCTCTCTTGCCTAGAAAGCTGCTATCGAACGGTGCGAAACTGGGCTCGTAGGCATCGCCGAGACCGAGGTCGAGATTGTAACCGTCGAGGTTGGCTGGGCCAATATTTGCCGCTGAATCGACCACAGCCGTAGCCGGCGAGGCAGAGAGTATGAATGATAGTGTCGTTATCGCCGCGGCTAGCGAGGGTGTTGACTGCGAGTGCGGGAGCCGGAGTGGCATGGTGGTGGCCGCCGGCGGCTGGAAGGGAGGCTCCTGGGGATGGTGAGGCGCGCTGCGTGATCAACGGCGGATGGAGAACGAGTCTAATAAAGAGCCATGGTGACACTTGATAACTAGTCTGCGACGAGTGCAAGAGGAGAGGCGGACGATGCAGGGTAGTAGCGAGGCAGGATCTGGCCGTTTCACAATGTGGATGACAGTTCTGGCATTGAGGCTACGTGGGTCTGCGACGCGCAGTCTCATCGCAGACCGACCCCCCTGAAGCAGGCTCTGACAGTGCATATTAATGAAAAGCAAATATGGATGGGTTCGCACCTGAAAAATTTCTTGAAATGTGATTGAACATCATCAAGGTAGCCTATACCAGGATCTACTCCAATATTTTGTATGAATTAAAGCAATATGTGCTTACATGCCTCGGCTGGTACAAGGCCAACTTAGCAGTATTGGAAGCCGCTATCAATAGCAATGTCACTACGAGGGCATAGAGGTAGCCAGACAAGTTGATATACAGTCATCTGGTAAAACTGCTTTCGAGAGAAAAGTACAAAATCATTTTACACGTTTCCAATCATAAGGCTGATGAAGAATGCAGCCTTGCCAATTTTCTCTTATCCATCATTCCGGCCGACCAAGACCCTCGTGAATGCGCGCCAGTAATCATTATCCTCGACCGCAGTTTAACAGTTTAAATACAGCAATGGCCCGGGACTTCAACGCGTGTTTTATTTGCGACCATGCTTGTCTTTCGAGTCCTTTAGTCGGACTTGTTCACCGCGGCATCAACCTTGGAACGAAGGTTGGCGCTGGGAGAGCCAGCCTTGAAGTATCGGCTAAGGGTAGGAGCCAGGAAAGAGCGGAAGACAATCTCGGCACCACTTGAGCCAAAGTCAGCACTGGAGCATTACATGCGGCACGGGAGGAGCAACTTACCGGAACATGGGGAGGGACAGCCACAGGAGGAAGACAAACTTGAAGACGAAGTAGAAGGGGAACCAGTAGACAATGTTGAAGAAGCTCTCAACGACACTGAAGAAAGCGAAGACAACCCAGTACTGCAAGGTGTTAGTGACAGAGCTTCAGACATTTTAGCGTTAGTTTCTCAGGACAGAGACTACGTACGGTCAGCCACTGCGTGTCATCATCCTTGGTCTCGGTGAAGAGAGCGGCGAGGGAGTAGTATCCGGGAATGACGAAGCCGGCAAAGTTGGTGAGGAGCTGTCCACCGAGGTTGAAGATGATGAGGAAGAAGTAGAGAGCGACGACGCCGATGACGGCATAGGCCTTGGGAACGCCGGCCTGCTTCTCGAGATTGTTCAGGGCGGGATACTTGGACAGCTGGAATCATGGGTTAGCGAGTGTGGACGAGCGAACCGGAGTGATTCCACGACGCAAACTGACCTCCCTGTCGAGGCTACTGAGGTAGTTCTGAGCCTTTTCCTGAGCGGAAGACATTTTTCCTGCTGGCGGGGTGGCTGGAGGGAGTTTTGGTGCGGAGAGGGAGCTTTGGGAGCTTCGGCGAGTGCTTTCTCGGGTGCTTGGTGCAGCTGAGGTGAGACGGGTGCGGGATAGGTGGCGCGGGTAGATGCGACGATATTGAAGCGAAGCAAAAAGTGGTTTGTGGGAGGGGGAAATGGTAGCGCCAGTGGCTCTGGTCGAGGATGGCGATGAGGGAAGCCAGTTAGGTACTGACGTGTGCTTTAGAAAGCTTGGTTTGAAACGGGGCCCTTGCAGGTGCACAGGTCGCTTATCTGATAGATGCAGGGTACTGCTGCAGGGGAGGTACGTGGGACGCGGTGGCGTTTCGCAGAACTATAAGGTAGCGCGGCTTGAATATGTACATGAACTCTAACATGATGATTGGGCTGTGATGTGGGTATCCAGGTACTTGACCGCGGCTGAGTGCTGGCAGCAACGTCACACGACGAAAGCAGAAGAAAGTAGCAGTTGGTGGAAGCCTTTTGAGATGGTTGTAGATGGCATTGAGTCTGGGGATGAGAGGTATCCGGGGGGCAGATTAATATTTACACGCCCAGTTGAAAAGAAAGCTAAGATCCAAACTGTTGGGAGTTGGATTTACTGGTCAGTTGATCAAACGGGGTAGATGTATGCGAGATGTCATGAACTCTATACAGGCTCGTGAGCCAGGTATGACAAGTTTGAATTGGTTTTTGATCGCAGGCAATCAAGTGTAGCAGACGGTGAGAATACCTAGCCGAGTGTTTACTTGGTCTGCATGTGGCTCCTTCCTGTGTTTGGCCCACAACAAAAAGCGACAGTAATTCAAAGTAATGACATGACCACAATACAATTTGGGATTAGGTGTACGCAGGGAAATTTGGCATATAAATTTTCAGCACAGTGTCAATGCAGTCCTAGGTCTGTTGTACCATATGTCGATGCCGGCAAACACAGTGTGGTCTGACAGTGCCAATCCACACTGGCGTACCGGAATTCTATCAAATTACACGGCGGAATGGTCTGCTTACCTGTAGCTGCTTACTAACCGTCTGGTGGTCGTTGGCGTAGCTTTGTTTTGTTTAGCTGCCCCACTATTAACAAGCCAGCCTCTCCAGCCACAGCGGCTTCTTGCTCCCTGCCACCGCCTGCCTCAAGCGTCTCCACTTACTGTTTCTGCGCTTCTCCTCTCGTTGGCCTCGCAACAGAAAACAACCACAACAACACCTGCAGTTGACGATATCTAATCACAAACTGCACGCCCAGATTGCCGGCGGTCCCTGAAAAAGAGTATTGAAGCGCTGCAGAAGCTTTGGTGATTCTCTTCTTCGATCTTTATCTCTCGCCGCCGCGTTTTCTGCCGTCGCCAATTTCTTTGGCGCCGTGAAAAAAACAACAAACCATCAATGTTTATTGTCATACGCTAGCTTGGCTATACATCAACACCACCATATACAACTCCACGGAATGGACCAAGGTACGTAAAGCACCTAACTCCTCCATTGCCCCTGTTCGAATTCATTCTGCTCTTTGCGACGAAACCTAAACTTGCTTCTTACCTCCAGAAACCGCCGCAGCGCGCGCTGCCAAATCTCGGAAGCGACCACTGTCTCGGGCCTCTACAGCCTCTATTCACAGCGCCACGACTCAACAACACATGGACGGCTCCGGATTCGCTGATGCTTCCGGCATCTATGGTGGGCAATGGATGCACAGCGAGCACCCTCACGCTAAAGACATGTCCGCTCCGCAAATCTCCCCCGAGGACATGATCCTGCAGGCCGCGTCGCATATGCAAACTGCCAACCATGAGTTTGCTATGGGAGGCCCAATGGCCGCGCATATGCATCAGATGGCATACCAGCACCAGCACCCCCATGGAATACCTAGGCATCCTCTTCCTGGCGACCACTTCGGGCCCAATGCCAGCTTCACTGAAGGCGACACCCATATGCTCGACCGAGACGATGCAGACGACGCTGACCCCATGGCTCTGGCTGCTGGCGTCCCCAAGCCTACGCGATCGAGCGCTAATAACGAAGTTGAGATGCGGCAGCTCTTCAATGCGAATAAACACCGTGGCCTGCAAGACGTCGCCACGGAGCTTCATGGCAATGAGCGCGGCCCAAACTCGGAAAGAACCCGTCAAGTCTTCGCCATGCTTTGGTAATGCTTTCGCGTATTGCCCGCTGATTCCAATTGTGCTAACATGCCTAGGATTAACTCTGTCTGCACCAAGGGCAAGGGGTCCGTTCCCCGTGGCCGAGTGTACGCGAACTATGCCTCGCGCTGTGCTACCGAGAGAATAACCGTTCTGAACCCGGCCAGCTTTGGGAAACTCGTCCGTGTTCTGTTTCCGGGACTTAAGACCCGTCGCTTGGGTGTTCGTGGAGAATCGAAATACCACTATGTCAACTTTGCTCTTGCTGAGGACCAAACCGACCTAGTAGAAGCTCCGCAGCCTCCGCGCGCTCTTTCCGAAGCCAAGAGCTTCTCTCAGGGCCAGAATACGCCACCTCTACCCTCCAATAATTCGAAACGTGGGGAGTCCTTTTCGCAGCCCGCAGATGAGCCACGAAAGAAGCAGAATATCACACAGACAGCCGATCGATCGCACAGCTTGTACAACCAGCCTGATCTTGCCAGCATCGACAACATCCAATCTACCGCTACAAAGACGCGTCTGGAGCTTGCGTTCCCTCCGTTGAACCAGGACGAGTTTGAACAATCTGAACCTCTTGGCCTTCCTGCCATTGAGTCTTTTCTCCCTCAAGGAACCGACCCCGATGCGGCCAAGTCTTTGTCTGCTCTATACCGGTCTCACTGTACCTCTCTTGTCGAGTGTATTCGATACTGCAGAGAAAAGACCTTCTTTCACCTCTATACATCCTTCCAGGGCACGCTTACAATGCCTGTACAGAAGCTATTCGGCCACGAGGCGCTTGCTCCTTGGATTGAGGGTTGCGATTACGTTTTGTATCAGCGTATGATGCGCATCATCTCTGGGTTGACCCTGCAGGTCGTCCCCAAGCCAGTTCTCGATACATTGCGAAACATCTCGGAACGAATCGTGACACACATCCGCGAGTCTTTCCAGGGTCAACCGCAGCATGTAATCGCTGCCAAGGAGGCACCTGCCGCCCTTTTTGCCGGTCTCATTGACCGCGCCCTCCGCGTCAACTTGACGGCTCATGCTGCCGCCAATATGCTTTCCAACCCGGCAAACCGCGACCAGATGTATGTGGACTGGATTACCATGATTCGGGCACGCAAGGTGGCCGAGTGTGTACCCACGTGTGGCATGGACGATGTTGTCGATCTACTCGTCAACGAGATGCGCGATCTTTTGGACCCTGTCAACGTGCCGTGGGAAGTCGAGGTTCTCACCATTTACGGCGACGCCGCCAGCCGCAACCCCCGTCAAGAAAGCGAGGGTGGTGCTGCGTCTACTGGGCAGAACGTGTTGGATAGATGGGTCAACTTCTTGAGATTACTTCCATCCAAGTTTCCATACGCATCTCACGCCGATATTGTGTGGTGCGTAGAGCGTGTGGGCACTGCTGTGATGCGCGACTTGACGTTATCGCAGGGCAAGAGCTTCGGGTCATGGTGGGTAACAAAAACGTGGGTTGATGAAATGATCTGCTTCATCGCGGAGCAAGGAGGCTTCATGAAGCAAAAGGCCTCACCAAGCGTTCGTGCTGCCCCAAACGCTGAGGCAGCTGGCAAGGAGGCCAGCTGCCAGAACTCTCGATACAGCAATGCCGGGGAGGAGCTGAACCTGTCACAGTCGCAACCCGGGCGGGCACCATTCCCGCCGCCTGGAAGCAACAACAGCCACACTAGCAAGACCAACAACTCTTCTTCCCAGCCGCCGGTGGACAACGATCTACATGATGACAGCGGGATCGGCATCCGTACACCAGAGGAGGATTTCCCAATGCACAAATACACCTATGCCGAGGCTGAAGCGCCGGCTCTAATGGGAGCCAGTGAGCTGACCGCATAAGACGGTTTTATGTAACAAATATATGGGCGGCGTAAGGTTTGGGCTTTGGGGCTGGCGTTTATGGCTGGTTGAATGGACGGTATGAATACCCGAACGATACACTTATAGGCAGGCAATTGGGACGATGAAGTTACGAGGGCACGAAGCTACATGGCGAAGTCTACATGTGCAGTCGGCTTCGACGCGCGACTGGTCTTTTCGAATGAGTTGTTGTTGGCTAGGATACCCTGCGGCCTCGGGGATGCTTGTGTGTTGTCGGCGACTGGATACTTATATTTTTGTTTTGGGAGGGAGCCTGTATGAGTCTATATGACGGATGTTTTTCGCCTTCGATGCTCATAGTCGAATGCACCTTGTCTAATTACCGGAGGCACCAAAACCGTCCTCGGGCTAGAAGCTGTTTATTGAATGGCGAATAATTCTCTTCAGATGTCTATTGTTTCGTGAGTTTGGTCCTTGGGCTTGCTGTGTACGGTCAGTCCTATTAGCTAAAAAAAAACCGCAACTCTCATGGGCGGAAAAAGAGCACGAGATGTCAATGCTCATCCGTTCCTTTTTTTCTCTTGTTGTTGTCTTACGCACACATGGCATCCGGGAAAGACGGCACGGGGAATGCGGGCCGACGAGCTATCTGGGACTGCCTGCTAAGAAAATTCAGTAAAATTAGACCAGCAAATTTGTCGTGTGTGACGAGCCGTCCATGCAGGTAATTAGCCGCCTCTTCAAGACCGGGGGGGCGCGCTCCCTGCCCCTGCCGCGAGACACATTGTTGCATGGCATGTACAGGCATGTTAGGGACTGCCCGCTGTCCAGAACCTGCAGGTTCCAAGGCAAATTCCGCGCGGTTCATTTGTCTCGAGCGGGAGGGAGGACAAGAAGCAAGGGATAAAAGGGAGGACAAGAGGGCTGATCTGATGCCAAATTAGAGGGCGGCTCGCAGGTTTTGTATTGGCGCCGCCAAGCTGGGAATAGGGAAACCCCCCGTAGTGACCCTTTGCTCCCGCGATATAGAAGTCATATATTTTTTGCATATTTTACAATGTCCATGTATGTAGTTGAAAAGAATATGTTGGTCACACCTTGCTGTTGTCCTCCTGTGCCACTCAAGAGTCCTCTGCTGCCCAAGTCTCCGGGCACCGCTCCGGGCAGTAGGGAGATCTTAGACCGCATTGGGATCATGACTGGCCACTTGGCAACTGTACCGCCTACCAGGTGCACTGCACTACCCCAAGAGATCCTGGCGTCCCGCATGTGGAATATCCTGGGGGTCTGAAGGAGATTCGCGCCGATCCAGGGCAGAGCCGCAGGCGGTACGGAGGGGAGTAGAGTAGGGACGGGGGGGGGGGGGGGGGGGAGGGTGGAAGAAACTGCTCCCGGTATAGCGTAAGTAAAAGTGCTCAAAAGAGATGCCGCGCGCGGAAAGGCAGGGCTACTGGGGAGGACCCTGTCTTTTTGTGCGAGTCTATGGGTGTATTTGTGACACCAATAGTCGAGTAGACCTCAGTGATTATGCCCATCAAACCAGGGCGGTAACCGCAGCGGCTACAGGCGGGGCGTATCATCGCTTTCCTTTGGCGGCACCAGCTCGGCCGGCGGCAGTGGAATTGCGTTGCCCAGCTTTGGTAGTGGTAGCACGACTGGCAGTAGTGGAAGCACGCCGGGCAGCCGGTGTTGTCTTCTTCGCTGTAGCCTTACAGGCACGACTGGGATTGACACGACTAGCAGTGGTGGAGGCATGCCGGGCAGCCAGTGTTGTCTTCTTCGCTCTAGCTTTAGTGGCGGCGGCGCGGCCAGCAGCGGTAGAGGTAGGTGAGGCGGCTGGCGCTGCCTTCTTCGCTGTATCCTTACAGGCACGCCTGGGATTAACACGAGTGGCAGTGGTGGAAGCACGCCGGGCAGCCGGTGTTGTCCTCTTCGCTCTAGCTTTAGTAGCGACAGTACAACTGGCAGTGGTAGAGGTAGGTAAGGCGGCTGGCGCTGTCTTCGCTGTAGCCTTACAGGCACGACTGGGATTGACACGAGTGGCAGTGGCACGAGTGGCAGTGGTCGAAGCAGCTTGCTTAGCCTTCTTTGTTGGAGCTTTAGCAGCGGCAGCATGACGGGCAGTAGTGGAGGTACGCCGGCCAGCCAAACTGGCTTTCACATCTACGGCTTGAGCAGTAGAAGCACCAGTCGTTCCCGTAAAACTTCGCTCAGTAACCGGCTCTGATGTCTCTCCTCGAGCCTTATTAGCAGTAAAATCACGGCTAGAAGTGGCGGCGGTACGCCCGGGAGCCGGCTTTGCCTTCTTCGCCCTCTTGTTGACAGCAGCAGCACGGCTAGTTGTACCAGCAGATGCACGCCGGGCAGCTGGCTTTGCCTTCTGAGGTCCAGCTTTGGAAGTAGTGGCACGACCAGTGGCAGGCTTTGCCTTTGTAATTGCGGTTTTAGTAGTAGCAACAAGACGAGTAGAGGTAAGCCGAGCAGTTGGTATTGACCTTGTGCCTCCAGCTTTGGTAGCAGCACGACTGGCAGGCTTTTGCCCTTGGAACTCCGGCCGGGGCTGTATCAACGGTGGCCTTGCAAGCCCTGTGGATAAGTGGTCGTGTTGCCGGAGGCTTTTGTTGTTTGCCCGTCTCGCCTCTGCCGCCTTGCGTAGCACCGCTCAGAGGATTCTGAGCGGCAACTGCAGCAGCTGCAGCTGCTACGGCGTCTTTGAGTCGCTTACTCTGACGAAGTGGCTGTGGTGTGGTTGACGATTTCTCACCCGTCTTGCCTCGGTGACGGCGAGGATGACTTTGAGCGCCGGCGGGCGCTGCGGCAATTGTTTTGCTCGACTTGCGTTTAGGCTGGGAAGCCTCAACTCTATCGCCTTGCGTAGCACCGCTCAGAGAAGCGGCAACTACAGCAGCTGCAGCTGCTACGGCGTCTTTGACTCGCTTACTCCGCCGAAGTGGCTGTGTTGTGGTTGACGATTTCTCACCCACCTTGCCTCGGTGACGGCGAGGATGACTTTGAGCGCCGGCGGGCGCTGCAGCTATTGTTCTGCTCGACTTGCGTTTAGGCCGAGAAGCCTGGGATGTGTTCTGCGTATGACCAGATGCGTCACCATTCAACGGCTTTGTGGAAGATGCACCGGAATTATTCGTTTCATCACCCTTATCGAGAGCTCGCTTGGTTGCAGCTCTTGTTTGACGCCTCGTCACTATGTCCCGCGGCTGCGTCTCCACCAGCAGCGTCCTCGATATCTGCGCTGTAGCACTATTCGCTTTTTGAAGCGCGCTGAGAGTTTGCTTAGCCGTGGCTCTGGTTTGACGCCTTGTCATTACGGCTTCGTGGGGTTGCGTTGCCGTAAGGATGAGCGCGTCACGCTCTAGAGGCCTTATTAACGGCGCACTAGGAGCCGTATCGATGGGTTGTTTAGCTTGAGCTCCAGATTGACAGTCCGTTATTGTGGCCTCTTGTGGCAGTATCTCCGTGAGACTGGGCGCGTTGTGGTCTGATAGTTGTGTCGACGGTGGGTTTGCATTGTCCGCTGTATTAGCTTCATTATGAGCTCCGCTAGCTTGAGCTCCAGATTGACAGCCCATTATCGCGGCCTGTTGTGGCAGCATCTCCACGAGGCTGGGTGCGCTGCGCTTTAACCGTTTTGCCGCCGGCGCGCCGGGATTATCGGTTCCATCGCGAGGTCGCTTAGCTGTACTTCGTGTTTGATGGCCACTCTCTAGGGCCTCTGATGTCTCCGTGAGGGCCGGTGCGTTGCGCTTTAGCCTTTTTGTTGCCGGCGCGCTAGAATCATCTATTCCATCGGCCTCATCGCGAGCTCGCTTAGCTATAGTTGGTATTTGATGGCCGCTCGCTAGGGCCTCTGATGTCTCCGCGGGGGTGGGTGCGCTGCGCTTTAACCGTTTTGCCACCGGCGCGCCGGGATTATCGGTTCCATCGACCTCATTGAAAGCTCGCTTAGCTGCAGTTCGGGTTTGAAGCTCCGTCGCCGTGGTATTAGGCGGTTCCGTCTGCACGCAGCTAGGCGCGTCGCTCTCCAACCGTTCTGGCAGCGACGCGCCACAATTCCTCGCTCCATTGGCCGAATCGCGAGTTTCTTCATCTGTAGCTTCGATTTGTCGGCATGGCGCTGCGGGAGCTGGCAGCTCAGATGGTTGTATGGCAACAGCAGCGTCCTCGGGGATTTGGGGTTGATCAACGTCTTGGGCCGTGGCCGCTTGAACGTCAGCGATCCAATCTCGAATCCCGTCATACCGAAAATCTTTCGCCCTGCGCCATTGTGGCCCATCTGCTTCCACTCGCATCCGTTCATAATGTTCCCACATATATGTGAATCGCGCTTTCCAAAAGCTGAGGTCGTCTGACAGCTGGCTACCGTCCTTCATGAAGACGTCGCAAAATGGTCCGCGGATACCCACGTCTTGTGCACTGGCAATGTCCTTCCCCTCTTGTCCACAATCGCGCAAACTACTTATTATACCACCTACTCGACATTGCCACCGCTTTAGACGTGGGACGGGTTTCCTCCAGTACGGATCGCTCGCAGTGGAGCTATGGATGAAGATGCCGCTACCGGCTGGCGAGGAGGGCCCGTTCCAGGTGCTCGAAGCGGTCGCTGGCAGGACGGCTCCGGTGTCGTCCGTAGCCATGGCGTGGTAAGACCCCCGGCCACGTAGAAAAGATGGGTTGGTAGTGCGCGACGTGGTAAATTTTTGCATGGGATGTATGTAAACAAATGGGTTGGGTTGCGGTTCGGTCACAGGCAGCTGACAAAGCAACAGCCCGTTTGGGCATACAAGGAGCGCCGCTTTTACTCGACTTAATATTAATTCTCAAAATGGCACTTTACAGCCGTGATGCATCTGCGGCCAATCAAGCAGCTCATTTACGCGCCGTCCTGCAGATACCCTTTACCCCTCTTTCACAATGATCAGGATTGGCCGGTGGCTACATTCCACGGCGTCGGGCGTCGGTGCGCGATTGGCGCCCAAGGCTCAGCGCTCGCCAGAACATGGTGCAAGGCCCCTCAACTCTCCTTGGTTGATAGAGCTTGATCTTTTCACGGGCCTAGATCTGTGTTTCAGGAGCTACTTCTTTATTTACAGACATCATGGCGTGGACTATCATCCACATACGGGTCCCGAACTACATCTTCAAACATTGCCACAACAGAGACTTTCGCGCCTCTCAACCATCGGAGTTTGCAACCGAAGATGACTTCGAGGTCCAGTCGGACAGGAGCGATCATGGCACACCGGCTCCCTCCCGCCCATTCGACAAGCGTGTACTACATCTAACAACGGATCACACCCCCAACGAGTCGAATAGGTTCGTCTTCGGTTCGGACCCGAAAAAATGCCAAATACTACTTCCCCCCGCACCCGGGCAAGCGATCGACTCCGAGTCTGCTGTCAGTAGCATGCAGTTTGCTATTGGATTCAATACAAAATTCGGTTCTCTCATACTAGAGAATTTATCCGAAGATGGAACGCTTATTACGGGAAAGGACACTCCGATACCATTTTTCCTGAAGAGGCGTCAGGTCTTTCAGGTGGGCTGGTTGGCAGTCCGGATAGGCGAATTGGAGATAGAACTCACTCGATACTGGAAAGACCAGGATATGCCCGAGTCCTATTTCCAGTTTCTTAAAAGACTCGAAGATCTTCCTCCGGACATTGGAGGGATACGCCTTTTGAGCTCGATTGGCACGAGCGCAACTTCCGGGACCGGGATCTACTGTGCCGAAACACTCCTTTCACCAGGAAATTCTGCGTCGATATACAGGGCGCAACTGTGCCGGAATGGTGACGCTGTCGCTGTCAAACGCTACAACAAGAATGCTGCATCAGTGCCACACAGAGCACTGTATAGGCTAAGACACGTATGCCCCCTGCTATACTTACTGTCCTACGTCGTCGTCTAACAAATAGCAGGATCATATTGTCACCCTTTACCACTACAATGTTTCATATGAGAAGAAAGCACAGGAGCTTATCATGGAGTATGCCGAGTACGGTAACCTGGCTTTCCAACACGAGGGGCTAGCCTTGACTGAGACGGAACTTTACACAATTTTCCGCCAAACCCTCCAAGCCCTAGAGTTTCTGCACAGCGAGGGGATTGCCCATCGAAATATTAAGCCGAGCAATATTCTCATTATGGAACGCAACCGAGCTAATGGTACTATTGTGGCCAAGGTTAGCGATTTCGGAGATTCCGGCGAAGCTTCCTTTCCCAAGATAATTTCCCGCACAGGGACCTACGCTGCACCTGAGATCAGTCAACCGCCATATACATCGAAGGTCGATATTTGGTCTGTGGGGGTTATGATGATGCAATATTTCGGAGGCTTGCCGGACCCCGTTCCCGATGAGTATACCACAAAGGAAGACCATATAGCCTGGACACAGAAAATAGGTGGAATGGGGCGGTTACTGCGCTTTTTCTTGCAAACGAACCCAACCCAGAGGGCAACCGCTCAGGAGTGCCTTAAATTACCCGGCCTCTGTCCCCCAGCGAATATTTCGACTCCTCTCGCAAATCAACCCGTCATTGAGGGCCATGCAACAGCCGCGATACTCAACGGTAATATTTTTGGGCAGGTTGGAGAACAGCCTGTACCAGAAGCAGCCAACCAGATTTTTTTTGATCAACTATCCGCGCCGGGGATTCCAGATATCGGCTGGCAAGCAGGGGCGGTCAGTACTTTCCCCAGTCTGCTTCCAAATCCTAGTGTTCTCAACTGGAACCCAGGGCGTCCAGTAGCTACCCAAACTTGGAGCCCTGGAGTTGGCGATCGATATCCTCCAGTCGCGCACATCGACCAGTCCACTGGCATTGCAAATAACCGTCAGTTGGAGGCAAATACTGTCAACCTGGATGCAGTACAATATAATTCTACGTTGCCAGGAGGTGTCGCACCTGATATTGGCGGGGAAAGAGACTACCAGTTCTTCCAGTGCCGTGGAAACAACATTGCACACGATTCCGACAGGGCCATTTTCAACGTTACGAAGCTGCTGGCGGCCTTCGACCGCAGAGCCAGTGCAATCCGGAACCCCCAGTTTCAGAAACTGTTCAGAACAAGCCTCCGCGTTACAAAGGGCCGCAAAGAAATTATAGGGACATACTTGGCGTATGGTGATGCTATGCAAGTATTCAACCTCCTAGAGATCGAAACGAGCGGCCTACCGGATTTTCTTTTGCAAGCGAGACCGACACAGGAAACTCGGTAAGTCAAAATATTTCTCGCATGTTTTCTAACCTTTTGGGGTATGTGGCCTTTTAACAAGAATTAGCTATGCGGAGCCACCTCGCCCTTATTAGCAGACCAGTTATTTATCATGACCGTCCGGATATTGTGCGCATTGTCATCTCAAACATGGTGGTTTCAATGCGATTGGAAGACGACGCCATCGACGCCATCGACGCCTACGAGGTCCTAAAGCTCGCCGAGATGCTGCACAAGCCGGTGGACTGCTGCACTCTGGGCGCAGAGGACGCAGCACATTGGCGTCCTCTGGTTGCAAGATTCTATGGTTGGGCGACGGCTGGAGAGTGCGATACAAACCGGAAGAGAGGCCGATGAACGCATCAGCGCTGACGGAGATGGTCGACATCGAAGAGGAATTCCTTTTGACCTACTTGAATGGCGAGTAGGTCACCATGGAGAACAGCAAATTATACCCTATTATCACTCGCGGTTTTTAGGTTTTTCATCAGGCGGCTGAGACATGACCCAGCACCATGAGCACCTGGACTACCATCTTGATCTTTCTATCCATCTTTCCTATCTTTCCTAAGTTGTCCCATCTTTCGTATCTGTCATGTGCCTCTATCATTGCAATCTTCAGTCTTTACTGTCTTCATTTTCACGGCCATTACCACTTTGATCATCTTCACAATCCTTGCCAAATCTATCTCCTCGGTTTATAGGAGTGAGTTATAGCAAGTGCTTAATGAGGCGTTGCTGAGTGGCGCAACCTCTCTCTACTTTCAGATCGAGAGGGCAGATTTTGCCGAGAAACACTGCACGTGTTGTTTGCTTGCTGAGTAGTTTTTGAATTGAGCTTGAGCGCCCCCAGATTGCTTATTCAAGGCGCAACTTTGACAAAACAAAAGAATCTTGACTTGCCACCCGGTATTGACTGGTAAATTCGTAGTTTAGTTATTTCCTGTTTTAAGAAGCACTAACACACAAAGGCCCATTCTATTTGCCCCCTGAAAAACCCTCCACCCACTTGCCTTCACGCGAAGCTGCTTCACGATTATCCCTTGTCGGCGGCGGGAGCCATCAGGATGGCTGCGACCCGGTTGGCCTTGCGGCCGTCGCCCGGGTCGACGATGCGCAGTCGCAGGCTCACCATGAAGGAGAGCGCGTCGCCGTACCACCGCCGGACCCAGGCGAGCTCCTGCGGGCCAAAGTGCCTCTCGGCCTCCTCCGCGAGCGCCCGGACCCCGGACCCCGCCGCCACTGCCCCCGCCCCCGCCGCCGACCCGTCCATGCTCCCCAGTCCGCTGTCCGCCACGCTGCTGCTCGTTGCGGTGGTGGTAGTGGGCTTGCTGCCCGGCTCCAGGGCGGCGCGGATGATTCGGCGCGCGGTGGTGGCATCCTCCTGGCTGCGGCCGCGCAGCCGATGCGAGCGCAAGAAGGCGCGGACGGTGCCGTGGTTGCGCCTGATCCAGGAGCGCTCCTCGGCTGTGAATGCTATTGTCGTCGGCGGTGCTTCCGTGCTGCTGGCTGTCTTTGGAGCAACAGGCCGACGGCTCAGCTGCAACATGGCCTGTCGGCGGTCGTCATCGGTCCACCAGGCGCGGATGCGGTAGGAGGTGGCGGGGCGGAAGGGCGAGGGGCCGAGACGGGGGCCGACGGGAGGCCCGCTGAGGCGCAGGCGCTGGAGGCCGGTCCGGCGGTCGGGTGGGAGGAAGTAGGCGAGGGGCCGGCCCTGGCGGTCGGTGATTTGGCGGGGGCGGTCGGGCCGGTCGGGTCGCGCGCAGAGCAGGTGGTCAGACTCGGCGAGGGAGGTGGCGGCGATGACGTTGCAGATGCAGCCGGGCACGTGGAGGACGTTGCGGAGGCGGAGGATGCCGTGAGAGGAGGTGCCGAGGCCGTCGGGACGCCGCTTGACGGGCAGCGAGACGGTGCCGATGCCGATGACGGCGGAGTCCAGGGAGGAGGCAGAGACGGAGGGGCGGCCGCCGACGCAGGATGTCGTCGGCTTGGGCTCGAGAACGCTGCTGATGGGCCGGTAGTCGTCATCGAACCAGGACCGATCCTTTGCGCGGCTGTAGGGGCAATGTTAACACGACTAGTGAGGGGAGTGGATGGGATGTTGGGCGGATGATGCGTACTGTACGTTGGACTCGGTCGAGTAAACCCAAGCCGGACAAGGAAGAGCGTTGTTCATCGCCATGATTGTCGTTGCTGTTTGTTGTGAGATGGTAAAGAAAGGTGACAATTTGAAAGCTGAAAATACTTTTGAGATTTTCCACGCTTCACTTTGTGCTTGTGAATTATGCAGAGGTAAGAAAGTAGAGGCTGAGAAGAGGAAGCGGGAAAGGATTTATAAACCAAGCTCCCAGACAGGTGTGACAGAAACAGGCATCCAATCTTCCCTCTTCGCAAAACAACAGCCTGAGATGAGCTCCGGAGGGTGGTAGGACGGATCATGGTACGAGATGACCCTGTGATACCAATCTGGCGGAGCAAGCCAATACTCATCTCGCTGGACTTGCCGGAATAGGTGATTGCGAGGCCGGGCTGGTGGCACGACAGGAGGTCGTGGGCCAGCCACGGGCGTACAGCCTGAAACTATTGCTTCTTACCGCTTTTTATTGTCGAACGGGCGAGAATAGATTCGCTTGCTGAATTCTGTGAGTCGGTTTGAAGGGGTTCGATTGCTGGCTTAAAGGAGGCATGGGAAGCGAGTCCGTTTTGGCCTTGCTGGTGGTGGCTGGTGGCTGGTATCATATCCGAGGCACCATTGTGTTTGTTGCTTCAAAAGCGGAGGAAACTGAATCTCACTAGAGATTAAACGTATTTCACTAAAGTGCTTCAGCGAAAGTGCTTTAGCGAAAGTGATTCAGGTTCTTGATTGCGTTAGGTTCTTGATTGCTAGACGCGGCAAACGACAAGTCATCTGCCGCTGCAATCGTGGTCCTAAGTGCTTGTAGCCAGGTGCCTAATCTACTGAGCTGCGATTGGACGGAAACGTAGACTACTAAAACGAATATTATGTATTTTCTTTTTAAATTATAACGTGTGGTCCTAGGGTATATAGGTCATCCGCTGGATAGGGGCGATGCGTGCGGCAACAAGGGCAATCGGTCGACATTGGAACCGCAAGTACAAATGAGATTGGTGATGGATTATTGCAATTAGAGGAACTACATTATTTCATTGCTATCGTGCCAGAGCCAGTTTTAGGAGTGGGGTGTTTTGGCATGGAGCGCATCTCGGGCTACACCTGGTGCGAGCCGGTCGCGGCGTACGTCCGGCGATGGGCGCCGCTGTAGGACGCGCTCAACGTCCTCAGCCCACGGCGACCTTGACTGGAGCAACGTCATGGTGCAGGAGACGCGGGTCTGCGGCCTCATCCGACCTGCAATGCGGCGGCTTCCTCCCGCCGCACCGGGAGTGGACGACGGCGCGGGGCGGCTCCGGCTGCTGAAGACGCGGCTGCGGCGGCACAAGCAGAACGCGGCGGGGGATGGCCGAGGTGGGAAGCTGTGGTGGGGGCGCTAAAGCGGCATGCCGCCGGGGCGCTGCGGCCGGACAACGACCGGGCGGCGAACCGGCGCTAGGGATGGGCCGATATGGGGCGGGGGCTGTTGGGCCGGGATGTGGGGCCGGCGCCGGAGGTGATCCACGGGTCCTGTTTGAAGAATCCTTGGTGGCTTGAGTATAGAGGAGGGCGGTTGAGTGAAGCAGATGAATGTCGAAAGATGTAGATTGGATTCCTTTTCATATTTCCAATATTCCACTATGGTACGTAGCAGACGTGACTCAACCTTGCAAAGAGTCACAGGGATTCTCATCCCACCTGACTGTGGTTTATTTTGTGGCACTTCTTCCCTTTGCATGACTGGCTGACTGACTGCTAAAGTTAATTCTTTCCCTGCTTTGTGGTACCGATTGGCGCCGACTTCTTTGTCATGGTTGATGGCCTGACGTATTTTCATTCATGCCTTGGCGCTCGTGATACGTATTCGGTCCAGCCTGCCTTGGCGCTTGTGAGCCTGTGACACTCACTGATAACTGGCTCCTCTACTCTTCAAAACAAATACCCCTTTCCCAACTCTTTTACTCTTTCACTTTCACTCTTTACATCTACCGACCATCCTCAACGTACACCTACACACGCATCATCTACAATCGACATCGACACAATGAAGCCTCTCGCGCCAGAAGCACTTGGAGTCCCCGAGCTGGTGATAATGATACTAGAGTTCATGGACGGGAAAGCATTCGTGGAAGCCATGCTTCTTAATAAACTTTGGTTCGAGTGCGCAGTCTTCTTATTATGGCGAGAAGCGAACCTAGGAGATCTTGCGCTCGTCCAGGATGACGAGCGACGACAAAGCTACGCCAAGGCTATACAAACCCTCCGCTTCCCCAAAGGCGATGATTTGAAACACAATAAAACCCAAACCCTACAATTCGACCGGCTAAGGTCGCTGACGTTCGAAATGGGCAGCGACGGCCAGCCCTCGACCTACCTTAGGCCACACGTTAAGAGGCTGACGTTGAAAAGCCCTTTATGGTCGGCCGACGACTTCTCCGCAGCGGCCAAGTTGGCCGGGGGCCTCGAGTACATTCAACAAACACATTGGATGACGGGTGTGTCATCTTCGGTGATCGCCACGTTTATTGAGGGCTGCGTATCAGCCAAGCGGATCAGGTCCAGCTGCCAAATGGAACAGTGCCTCGAGAAGGGAGGGGGAGCCAACGAATACCATGTGAGTCTCGCCAAGCTCCGGCACCTCAGGTCACTCCACCAAGTCTGTGAATTCCTGACCGCGCCGACCATTGACCGGATCGCCAAGACCGTGCGCGAGCCCTTTCCGTCGCTCAGGGAGCTGACAACCCACGTCGCCGGCGCCGGGCTGGCGCAGCTATGCCGCATTCTCCCCGCGGACAGCATGAGGGGGCTGGTGCTGCTAGTGGGCAGCGGTAAGGGAAAGGGCGTACCGATGGACATGGCCAGACTGACCGGCCTGCGTCAGCTGGACCTTGAGGTTCGGGGCGGCATGCTCAACATGAAACCCCTGTCCAAGATGCAAAAAATGAGAAAGCTGGCGCTGAAAAACCCCTGCGGAGGGTTCAAGGACCTCAAGTTTTTATCCGGCATGGCCAGGTTGCAGGACCTGTCCCTGTCGTTCCGGATACAACCCATCATGGATCCGCTATCCGGGCTCGTCAACCTGCGCAAGCTTCGGCTGGACACAGACTGTAGCCAGTCCCTCGACACGTGCTTTCTTGCGAAGATGCACAGCCTGCAGGATCTAGAGCTGACCTTCGCGGAGAGCTTGAAGACGGCGCCGCTGTCAAGCCTGGTCAACCTGCGAAAGCTCAAGCTGAATCACAACACCGTTCGGATTTCGGGGGCTCTAGATATGAGCTTCTTGGCCAGCCTGATCAACCTGCAGGAGCTGAATGTGAGCGCCTTTGAGACTACGCCGCTGCCTGGGACTCGCAGCCTGCGGAAGCTGACGCTGTGTTACTGGACTCCGGGGCCGTGGCACGAGCAGCTGCCATCCGATATGCCCGGGCTGCGCGAGTTGAAGATCAAGAACGTCCAGATGCACGAGCGGCCTGCGAACGCGCCACCGATTTCCTGGCCGGCCAACCTGGGAAAGCTTCAGCTGGTCGTCGACTGCAAATCGGCCGCCGTCACGTGCCTGAAGCCGCTGTCTGGGCTCGCCAGCCTGCGCATCCTGTGGCTGAAGCTGGAGGGGGAGAACCTTCGTCCCCTCACCGTGCACACGGAGTCGCTGTCCGGGCTCGTCCAGCTGCGCAAGCTGAAATTTAATGGCAGCTGTAACTGGAACGCGCTCTCCATGACGATGACGCCGCTGTCCGGGCTCACCAACCTGCGAGACCTGCAGGTCACTTTTGACAAAAAGACGGAGCTGGGCATCGAGTGGCTGTCGCGGTTGACCAAGCTGCGAAAGCTGCGCCTGGAATATGCCTTTAACTGGAAGGATCTGCGCCACCTGTCGGCCCTCCGCCGCCTGGAGAGCCTCAGTCTCACGAACCTGCAGCTCCAAGGCGAATTGTGGTGGGGAGTAAGAGAGTCGGAGTACAATGCCATCGCAAGATTCCTCGCCCCGTTGTCGCGCTTGCGGAGGCTGTGCCTGCCGTTTTCATGTTCATTAGACATCCGGCTCCTCTCCGCGCTCGGCCGACACTGCCCGAGCATCGTGCACTGCGACATGAACCAACTATTCGTGAATCCCTCAGACCTAATGGGGTTGGAGGTGCTGACAGAGCGCCGCGGGTTCTGCGAGAAGCTGCGTATCGGAGGGTTTCTTGACAATGGTAGCGGAAATGCCAGCGACGGCAGGGATTCAAGGTGCGTACGACCTGGTCGTGTCTGGTCGAGGCCTCGACTAACCAGTGCTGCATAACAAAGGCTTTCTGGTGATTATATCGAATTATTTCGTAGAAAGTTTCCGGCTGTGAAGCGACTAACTACTGTGTCCAACTCACATCTTGAACGACGCATCATTTCTGGCATCCGGTTCACCCCCAGAGATAACCCCTTGAGGGATGACGATGCCTCTGGGGGCGTGAAAGCCGGCGTGGAAGAATCTGACTTTGACGAATGGGATGCCGAAGAATGCGATAGCAATGCAACTGCTAGCGTACTTGATGACGGATACCATACCGAAGCGGAAGCGGAAGAATACGATTCTAATTAACTAGGTAGTACCTAGTTCAAAATCACCAGCTATATCCTAACTCAAAATGATAATAACCACCTACATATGTATGTATGTACATAGCTACTAAATACCTTTGTAGATGCAGGTATTTAACTAGCTATGTACATACAAAGTGGGTGTTAATTTGCGTGTAGCCTCTATAGCATCTAACTATAACTAGCACCCTACCCTCTATAGCACGTCTACACCTCAATAATCTCTCACAGCTGCGGGCACACGGCTTCAAACTCGGAAAGGTCGACTGCGAGGCTGCGGAAGAAGTGAAAACCGATCAAGTGATGGATGCTGTTTCTCTCGTTGCACGACTGACTAATGGAACATGGGCGGCTTGCAGCTGGACAAGCATTCTCACCAAAATTTTGTGTCTACCAAGATGTATGTATGTACAACATACTCCCTTGCGACAGAGCAAGAAAGGGCAAATCCCCTAGAAATACATTGGAATAGTCACAGCAGACATATTTGATTATGTGACTATTTATTTATCCCCTTATGGCTATTACCTGGGCGCCTGTACAGTGGACTCACCCACCACCCACTGGCCAAACAACCTCCGGCTCCGGCGACCGACCCAATCTTTTTTTCTCTCATAGCAAATAATTCTTCATAACCTAGGTAGGCAATGACCGAGTCGACAACCCGATTGGCACTGAGATACGTATTCTTTTCCATCCCTCTCCTACATATCAAGACAGTTTCTGCCATTTCCCCCATGAATTTCCCTCGAATTCATCCTTTCTGTGACAGAGCATAGCACGTCATCCACGTCACTCACCATTGGCGGGGCTTCATCAATTACCAATTGCTTCTCAACGTGTGACTCGCCAGCCGAAAAAAAAAACTGCAGCAACGGAGCCGGAAGTCGGCAAACGGAAACGCTCGCGCAATTCCCAATTCATCAACAATCCAGCATCTAGCAAGCGACAGAGGCCCTTCTTGTACTCTCTGACTCGCTTGGCACCCAGAATCCTCATTTTCGAACCGCCGTAAACCTGGGCACGTACGGACGCTGCTTGAGAGGGGGCGAACCGCCACACCAGCCACCATGAGCGGCTACTCACACTGCAACTCGCCCGAGTTGCCCTGGGTCGTGCAAAAGTTTGGCGGCACGAGCGTTGGCAAGTTCCCGGGCAAGGTATGTTTCACGGGCGATGCCTTCACCGATCCGAGCGAGAGATGCATGAGACAGACGGACACGCTAACTGTGTTCCGACATAGATCGCGAATGATATCGTCAGGTACGCCTTTGTCGATGGCCTTTGCGGATCTCAATGCAATCGAAAGTCTAACCCATTGCAGGGCAAGCCTGTCACAGAACCGAGTCGTCGTCGTGTGTTCTGCCCGGAGCACGGGGAAGAAGGCCGAGGGCACCACCAGCCGGTACGCCAATTTCCTGACTTTCGTCTACATCTCCTAACACGACAAAACCAGCTTGATCAACGTCTATGCACAGCTCAAGGCCGTCGGCGCCGCCACAAACCAAGAGGACGAGCAGGTCGCCCACATTGACGCCGCCAAGGCCCTCATCGACGACATCTGCCGCGACCACGTCGCCGCCGCCGAGGCCCACGTCTCCGCGCCGGCGCTGCGCGGGAAGCTGGTCGCCCGCATCCAGGCCGAGTGCCAGGAGCTGGTCGAGTACATCATCGCGACGAAACGCTTCAACCTCGAGATCAACGCACGCTCCAAGGACCGCGTGATCAGCTTCGGCGAGAAGCTGGCGTGTCTATCCATGACGGCCGTTCTGCAGGACAGTGTATGTCTCCCTCCGCCTTGCCATCATATTCCCACTTTCGCTTCGGCTGTTCGATCTCATCCGCTTACAAACCCGGTTTTTAGGGAGTCAACGCGGAATACGTAGACCTCGGCGACGTCCTGCACTGCGACGCCGCCGCCGCTCTCGACGCCGCCTTCTACGCGACCGCCGTCGATGCCTTCCGGCGGAAGCTCGCTGCCTGCGGGGCGCGCGTGCCCGTCGTCACCGGCTTCTTCGGCAACGTGCCAGGCAGCCTGATCGACGGGGACATTGGGCGCGGATACACGGACCTGTGCGCGGCGCTGTGCGCGGTGACGCTGTCGGCGGCGGAGCTGCAGATCTGGAAGGAGGTGGACGGCATCTTCACGGCGGACCCGTCCAAGGTGCCGACGGCGCGGCTGTTGACGAGCATCACGCCGAGCGAGGCGGCGGAGCTGACCTTTTACGGCTCCGAGGTGATCCACCACCTGACTATGGACCAGGTGATCCGGGCGGCGCCGCCGATCCCGATCCGCATCAAGAACGTCAAGAACCCGCGCGGCACGGGCACGGTGGTGATCCCAGACCCGATCCTGTCGGCGTCGCACCAGCTGCACCGGTCGCGGTCGCTGGCGCGGCTGGCGGCGGGCGGCAGGGGCGGCGGGGTGGACGGGCTGCCAAAGCCGCCGAAGCGGCCGACTGCGGTGACCATCAAAGACAGCATCAGCGTCATCAACGTGCACTCGAACAAGCGGTCCATCTCGCACGGCTTCTTCGCCCGCGTCTTCTCCATCCTCGACAAGCACGGCATCTCGGTCGACCTCATCTCCACCTCCGAGGTGCACGTGTCGCTGGCCATCCACTCGGCGAGCACCCGCGTTGACGCCTTTGCGAGCGCCCGCCAGAGCCTCGAGGAGTGCGGCGACGTGAGCGTGCTGTCGGACATGGCCATCTTGAGCTTGGTGGGCGCGGATATGAAGAACATGGTGGGTGTGGCCGGCAAGATGTTCTCGACGCTAGGCGAGCACAGCATCAACTTGGAGATGATCTCTCAGGGTACGTGACTGACTGGGGTGGACGAGCTGGGACGTGAGAAGGAGAGAGAGTGTGTGTACTAACAAAGATAGCAGGAGCGAGTGAAATCAACATTTCTTGCGTCATTGACGCCCGCGATGCCAGTCGGGCGATGAATGTGCTGCATACGCACCTCTTTACATTTTTAGACTAGAGGTCGTCGTCGCTGGAGGGAGCTGGAATGATAGAGATACGATGGATGGATATACAATGGGAGGCCTGCGTCGTCGATGGTGTTGCTGTATTTTGGGTAGATATGGGACGCGAATATTTCAATTTATTTACACTTCAAGTGAGATGTATGTTACACACTTCCGTGCTCAGCTTCATAGACATGCGGTGGGAAGGTCTGGTTATGATGATGGCGTCCACACGAGGCCAACCCTCAAAGTCTATTACCTCGAATTTAAATCCCTGGCTTTTTTTTTAATTTATCAAATTTTAAAACCTCAAAATAGCATCAAATACAGCGTGCCTAATTATAGATAATTTGGACCCTGTCCCCTGTCCTCCCTGTCTGCCCCCCCCGTCTTCATCTAGCGCCTGTGATGCATCGGGCCTCTAACTTCAACCGCCCGCCACCGCCCCTCCTCAATTTGGACAGCTTGCTTCCCACCAAACAACGAACAAAAACAACCCTTCTCGATCGGAATGATGACGGCGGATGCTTCCCACAACTACCAAGTACTCTTATGATTACACAATCAGCCTCTGAACAGACCATCCTCGCGGCCACCGCCATCCCCGCCGCGGAATGGCCGCCTACAGTGCAAATGGCGGCGGTTCGCGCGGCCGCAGCATCCTCAGTGCCTTGGCAGCGACTGATCTGCTCGACCGGCAGTCCAAGCTGCCAGCAGGTAAAAAGCTTGCATGGAATTGGACTTCTGTTCATTGCCCACGAAGCTAACGATCACGTGTCTTCTAGAAATACTAGCCGCCGTGATCGACTACCTCCCCGTCGCCGACCAAATCCGAGTCGCTCGAACATCCCGCCGCATGCAGGAGATGGTCTACGAGGACCACCGCTGGGTATCCCGCCTGAAGAGTATGGGCTGCTGGGACGAGCGTGAAGCCAGGCAGCGCTTCGAAGAGGCTGTTCGTCGCCGTCGTGAGCAGGCTGCGGCTGCCGCCGCCGCCCAGAACGGCACCAACAAGCAAATCACAACCACACTCTTCGACGCCTCGACCGAAGAACAGCGTCGAAAACGAGCCGTGTCAGAGCTTCGCGACGGCTTCGAGACAATGACGGTCGGGGCTCCCGCCAACACAATCAACCCCAGTGCCGAGAAACAGGCTGCGTACCTTGACGTCCTCGCCAATGCCAAGAGCATACGCGGGGCCGCCCGGCAGGAGTACGGCAAGATCTACTACGCGCTGGCGCCATTTTATTTTGACATCGTCAAGGCCCGCACGCATGCCGACCCCCTCGTCTTCAAGGCGTTCCGCGACCCCGAGCCGCAGGCGCGCATGCTCGCCAACCTGCGCCGCTTCGCCTGCAGCGACTGGGCGGCCGGGTGCATGGCGCGCGAGGCCAACCTTGAGGCCATGACGGGCCTCTTCGAGAGCGCCGTCATGATCGAGTTCGAGCAAGGCTACGAGTTCTGGGACGTGGACGGCCGGATGCGGCGCTTCGGCCACGTCCTGCACGCGCTCAACGGCGGCAAGAGTGCCGTTGAGGTCTTCATCCGCAAACACCCGATCCTCAACGACACGGACGCGAGTGTGAACCCCATAGAGTGCATCCACCGCGGGCAGGGTGCTGAGGATGTGTCACTTGCGCCAGCCCAACAATTCTTCGAGCGGCTCCTGGCTAAGCTCAACGAGCAGGCTGGCGTGATCGAGCGCATCTTTCCAGACGCGGAGCGCGTCTTTTGGGAGCTCGTCGACAAAGTCCGCGAGGAGCTCATAATGGAGTACACGACACCGCTGTTTGACGAGTGCCACGAGCGATCGCCGGGGATGTACCTCAACGCGGTTGCGGGCGTCTTCGAGCAAACGATGCGCTTCTTCCGGTCGCTGACGCCGCCGGGTGCGGGCACGGAGGAGGAGAGGGAGGGAAGACTGCGGGAGCAGGCCAGGGTAATGGCACTGCGGGTGTTTGAGCCGCACCTGGACCTGTACCTCCAGGACGAGGTGGAGTACTTTACAAGGAAGGCGGAGGACGCTGTCTCGCAGTGGGAGAAGAAGCTGTCAGAGCAGGACTCGTCGCTCGAGTCCTACTATCTGTCCAACATTAACCGCTCGGCGGAGAAGAAGGACTTTTTGAGCTCCTTCCGCAAGGTGGTCATGATGCCCGTCACCGCGCTACCTGGCATGGGCTTCTCATCAAGCAGCGCACAGGCCTCGGCCTCCATGACGCCGATGCCCTCGGTCCCGGAGACACCGGGACTAGGCTGCAACAGTCCCGCGCCCGGCGGCACGACGAAGGCAGCCCCCACGGACGAACTCGCGGCCAAGGCGGCGCTGATGGCGTCCAAGCTTGAGGGTATCAAGTCGCTGTGCAGCATCGAGGTGGCGCTGAGCCTGGTGCAGGCAGCCAAAGCGAGCCTGGGCCGTGCGGCGCCGCTGATCCAGCTGGGCGGGCAGGCAGGTGGCGAAGCGCGGGAGCAGTGCGCGGCGGTGTTCGTGGCGCTGCTGCGCATCCTCGGCGAGCGGCACGTCAAGCATGGCTTCAACCTGGCCGTCGGCCACCTGTCCAAGTACAACCCGCGGGAGGTCAGCCACGGCAACGGCGGCGACGAGAAGACGGCCGCCGGGGGCGTGGCACCGCTGGTGACGTTCATCGAGCTGGTCAACGTCGGGGACCTCATCTCGCAGATGGTGGACGTGTTCTACGAGCAGCAGCTGGCGACGCCGCGCATCGCGGACCGCAACGACTTCCTGGACCCAGCGGGCATGGCCAAGAAGCGCTTCGAGCAGATGCTGGACGAGTCGGTCGCGGCGGGGCTCAACAAAGGCATCGACGTGCTCATGGATGAGGTCTCGTGGCTGCAGGCGACGACTCAGGCACCCACAGACTACAACCCGCTGTCAGCAACGGCGGCTGACGCGCCGGCGGGGGCAGACAAGCGGGCTAGCGTCATCGTCGGCGGCGCCAGCGGCGGCGGGCTGGGCATCGGGCCGTCGCCGACGGCGAAGCGCATCGTGGCGCTCGTCTCGGGTCACACGTCGATGCTGGTCGGCACCACAGACAAGGCGATGCTGGACGTGTTCAACGGCGAGGTCGGCCAGCGGCTGTTCGCGGCCATCTGCAAGCACCTCAAGCGGCAGCGCGTCAGCGTCGACGGCGCCGTGACGCTCATCGCCGACATGAACCTGTACTTTGAGTACGCGCGTGCGCTGCGCGTCGCGGAGCTGCTGCCGTACTTTCGCGCGCTCCGCGAGCTCAGCCAGGTGTTCCTGATCGATGCCGGGGCGCACGCAAAGGACATGGCGACGGTGATTGCGGACGGTGACCGCTTCGGCGGCGTGTTTCGCGCGGAGGAGGTGTACGAGTATGCGCAGCGGAGGGCGGACTGGTACGCGGTCCGCAAGGATGTCGAGAGGGCCATGTACGGCATGGATTGCTGCGTGATGTAGGGGTGGGCGGAGGGTGGGTGTTGGGTAAAAAAAAACAAAATGTAAATAGATTGATTTGCATGGGTCACTTTTTTTTCTGCTACATTTAGCCTTGACGGTGGCATAGAATGCGAGCCACAATTTGTACGGTGACAAGTCCTGACAAGTCATGATGTGTATTGCGATCCAGCTACATACGGCATGTAGCTAGCTATTTATTTTGCAACGCCGAGTGATGTACAACATGATTCAAGCATACTCTATAACCCCTGAAACGCCAGATGCGATGATTTATAAACAAGGAGGAAAAGCAGGCGTCCGCAAACAGACTACTTCTTCTGCCCAAAGTCGAGCTTGCGCGCCACCTTGCTGCCGCGATCCTCGTCGACGACGCCGGGCCGCCGCTTCAAGTCTGCGCCGACCTGGGCCTGGGCCTCGCCGCCGCCCTTGCGCGGGAGGTCGCGCTTGGGGGTGGGCTTGGGGTCAGCATGCCACCAGGGGTGGCGGAGCATGTCGGCGGCGGTGATGCGCTTCTTGGGGTCGAGCATCAGGGTCTTAACGAGGAGATCGACGCCCTCGGCGCCGACGGTGCCGAAGCGGGCCATGTACCAGTCGCGGGGGTGGGCGGGGACGGACGGCCCGGAGGGGACGGTGTACTCGGGGAGGCGGGTCACGCCGGGCCAGTTGTCCTCGGTCGGGGTGCCGACGGCCTCGCAGATGAGGCGGATCTGGTCGACCTCGGACGCGCCGGGCATGTAGGGCGCGCGCAGCACGAGCTCGGCGAAGACGGCGCCGACGGACCACACGTCGACGGCACCCGAGTAGTGGCGCGCGCCGAAGAGCAGCTCCGGCGGGCGGTACCAGCGGGTGATGACGTTGGAGGTCATGTTGCGGTGCGGGTCGGCGAAGGAGCGCGCGAGACCGAAATCCGCCAGCTTGACTTCGCCGTCGGCGGCGATGAGCAGATTGTTGGGCTTGATGTCGCGGTGCAGCACGAAGGAAGCGTGGCAGAACCAGACGGCGCGCGTGAGCATGCCCATCCAGGCCTTGATGTCAGCGGCGCCGTAGCGCACGTTGTCCGTGTCGCGGATGAGCATCTCGAGGTCGCCGAGGGGCAGGAACTCGAGTACTAGGTTGAGGTTCTGGTCCTTGGAGGAGAACACGGACAGGAGGGAGATGATGTTGGGGTGCGAGAGCTCCTGCAGGTGTTTGAGCTCGCGCACGGCGTCGGGCGCCATGCCTTCGGTGTACTCCTTCTGGACCTTGATTTTCTTGATGGCGACTTGCTTGGCGGGGCTGGACTTGAGATGGCCAAGGAAGACGATGGCGTACGTGCCTTCACCGAGTTTCTTGCCTGGGAGGTGTTAGCACTGCGAGCCAGACGGGGGCAGGCCTGCTTGCCCTTGACGTATTTTCGCTTCTCTTCCTCGTTCATCTGCTCGGCGACGTCGAGCGTAGTCGGTAGCTGCGGTACGGACGTGGGCGGCGTGGGCTTGGGCGTGCCGTTGGACGAAGAGTTTGTACCGGAGGCCAGGTTCTTAAATGGCGAACCGATGGCGCGTATCGTGGTCCCCTCGGACTGCGTCGCCGTCACGACGGGCGAGAGAGTCATGGTGAGGGGAAGAACTGTTGTGTGTGATCGAGTGGGATGGGATTGACGTGTTTGGCGGACGTTTTGGTATCTAGACTCGGGGGTTTCGCAGATTCTCATCGAAATGCGGCCGTGTACGATTGGAGTTGATCGGGTTGTAGAAGATGCTGATGTTTGTGGTAGGTTGAGGTTGGCGCGTTTTGGAAATCGACGCCGCTATCTTATCACTGGACCGAGTGTTTTGGAGTACAAGCATCAGCAGGGAAAACTGAAACATCCGCGATTGAAGAAATTATGCATAAATTAAGCATAAACTCAGTTTTCAAGAAAGACTCGCAATAGAAACTTGATGCACGGCATGCTCAATGCGGTATCTGGTGCCTTCGAATAAGGTGGTACAAGTTGTACGACTGCATCACAACAGGAAACAGCTCCTCGAAGGTGAGCCTAATAATAATGCCCAGAATACCGCCACAGTGCTGAATGAAATTGACCAAAACCCGTAAAAGTTTCATTTCGCATCTCATATCAAGACAAACATAATTAAAAAAAAAAATCCCGTTCCTTGATTCTAGCAGCTATTCCTCATCTGCCCAAGGCCACGCCGTCTAATCCCACTCACAGCCTGCTGTACAAGGGCACCAAACTACAGGCGCTTGGTTGGCGGCTCATTTTCCGCTAGCTGGTCTGGTTTTCGCAGGCTCGCCGCTATAGATCTGAACGTTATCGCGAGGCGCTATCAACAGCCGCGGTTCAGTAACAGTCGAGGTCGAAAAAAGGCAAGGAGAGAGCACATACAGGCCAAAGCGGTGGCGTCGACTCCGCCGCTGGTGCTGATGGCTGCGATGAAGGTGGTGGAAAAGTACATGGTTGTATTGTTGTATTGTTGTATGTATCTGTGTATATTTGGGTGTGTTTGTATGGAGGGGTTTTATCGATGTATAGATGTCGTTGTTTGTGTGATGGGGCGAGGACTAATGTAGTAGATGGATGGACTTGCCGGGGTGCTTGGAGGAATGGGGAACCGACTGTTTATATAGATTTCGATGCTCTCAGTTGGAGACCATCGGGCGCAGAAAGGCAAGGCCAAGCGGCGATTCTATACGTCCGCTCCCAAAGGAGGCGGCATTTACGGATTGTGGTGTCATGTTGAATGTGGTGTGAATGTGTTGGGCCTGCTGCGAGGTGTGAGGGGAGACAGAGACTGTGAATGTTACCACCGTGTCACAACGATGAGTGGGGAGAAAGTCGATAGCTTGGATTCAAGGTAGCATCTTTCTTGGGCAAGGACTGTGATGCATCAAATCAGCATGCGGAATTTCGACGAGAAAGAGGGGAATCAAGCATCAGGTTTCATGAACACGGCCGCCGGCCGCCCCTGCCTGTTCTCTCCACTCTTGCCGTGCTACAGTCCCTCGTATGCAGCATCATAGAGATCTTTTGTCAGCTGAAGGCCGCCATGTCTAGGATACGCTGCTCGTCGGATGTCTCCAAGAAGTATCCCCGAGCCCCGCGCGCCACCTTGGCCCGACAAAACAAATGCTACATGTCTTTGGAAATGTCTCATAGACCGCTTCTATAAGCTTTAGGGGGCGTTCACTTTACCATGGTCGCAAAACACAGAATGCTTGATGGATCAGTGCCGGTACTATACGGCCTGGTGACAGACAGGTTCCCGCGGCGGAAAGGACCACCACCATGCATCTACGAATTAGCGGATATCGGACCCAGTTCGCGGCATGGAATAAGGCGCTTGAGGAGCTGGCGTTGCAAGATAACGTGAAACAAGACAATTATAGCAGTGGCAGTGGATGGCAGTAGCAAATCCGTGGTTGAGGCGCCTCGCCACTGGAATGGAGAGCGCTGCTCTGGCCAGGTGAAGTGGTGTTGCATCGCATGGCGGCAAAGCTGGTCCAAACGCAAAAGCAAAAGTTGGGTTGTCCTTGAATGTCTCGCCGTACGGGTTTGCGCGCGACTAATCAATCAGTCCAGACTGTGCTGAGTGCCGACATGTGAAGTCGCACTAACCCGGGGCAAAAGGATTGACTGGGAAAGAAAGACATGAGGATCGAGCTCGTGAGTAAGGGAGGGAGGCGGTGTATCGATTCTCCTATTTTAATATTGATCATGAGGAGAAGAATGGAATATGAGGAGGTAAACTCCACGCCCGCCCAAGGTCGCTGCCCAAGTTGGAAAAGGTGCTCCTGGCGGCCCCGTCTGTTGTGGGTGCCTCGCTGTACCCAGGATGGCAACGTCATGAGGCCCCGGGCGCCTTGTGTCGTGTCATCGAAGCGGCTAGTCTGGATTGGAAGGATTGGAAGCGGTTGACGAGGAGAGGAAAGGCAAGTCCAGCGATGGCAACTGATGGCATTGAAGCAAATAGCCAGCTTCTGGTGTTTGCGGGAATTAGACGACGCACATGGAGACGAGGGTGGGATGTCGCTGATGATAATTCTGCTTGGCCACAGAGGGCTGAGGCAGGCTCTGCAAAGATCAATGAATGAAGGATGGGAGAGGGCTACTTAGCTAGGTACTAATGTAGCCGTTTATTCAAATTCATCGAAAGGGTGCTGCCGTTTGATGGTTCGGTGGTTGGCGCCAACGTATCCATCCGTTAGTATCTAGGTGATGGGGTCGCGATTCGGCGCCACTTGGTGGGTAAATACTGTTTTCTGTTTTCTTGGTGGGCATTTTGTATTGATGTTAGGTTGGAAATTATCACGTACATTTTCGAACGGATCTTCTTTTAATAGGGAAAAACAACCTTGATTGCCATCAACTACCGCCTAGAAAAACAGGTTGTGCATCGGTACTTTGCGCTGGAAACTCGCTCATCCAAACTAACTGGGCCATCTTAAAGTTTTTAGCTTGCCAAAACCCGGATCTGTGTCGCCAATGACGATGACGTCAGCATCGAGTTCCGTCCGAAATCCTGCTTGTAATTTATTTACCGCACCGGCCTCACCCGGCCTCGAGCTATCGCTAACAAAGTGTAACCGTCGAGCCCAACCAAAACGTTAGTGCTGGCGCCAACCAGCTAAATCATGCTCTCGTCTCCCCCGAAGAAACTCGCTCGCTGCTCTGGCCCTCTCCTTCTGTCTCCTCGATTGACTTTGCTGCCTTGATGCCTTTCTAACATGTTGTTGCTCTAGTTGCCCAAGTACCCATCCTTTTCAATAGCTTTCTTCTGCTTCCTTTATCACCCCCAACATCCCCATCGCTGTGGGTGGCGCGCACTGTAGCCTCTCTTCATATCCCGCAAAAGATTGCCGCCAGTCTCGGGCGCCAAAAAAAAACCGCCACCGCCAGCATCACAATTGGGACTCAATATACCTATACCCCTACAGATTGAATACGAATTATCCTGGAGAAAACAGTCGCTCCTCGAATCTAAGCCATGCCCAAGTCGGTTCAAGGTACGTCAACCTACCTGCATACAGTCCCACGCCTTGTGCGAACACGAGATCGTCCCTCCTTCGAAACCACAGCAGCCACAATCATCGCTCCACCCCTTCTTCATCCCCGCAAATTTGCCCATTCTCATATACCTTCACTCACTCTATTTTATATTGGCCTCACTCCCTCCCCTCCAACCCATTGCTCACCTTCTAACCCCTTTGTCCAGTTTCCACCGCCGGCAGGCTTAAATATGCCGACCCCAAGGACCTCCCTAGCTTCCCCTCCGCCGGTCTCAGCCAGAACGGTGCCGCCGCCAGCGCCGCCGCCACCTTAGGATGGGCCAACCAAAAGTCGCCTGAGCTCTGGCGACCAGACAAGACGTCCTCCGCTTCCGCCGCCGCGCTTCTCGCAAAAGACTACAAGTCGTCGGCCACTTGGGAGCCCGCCAGCGACAGCGGCGCTAGCAAAGCTGCTCTCCTCGCCGTCGGCTCTGCCGGTGCTGCTCTCAAGCAACGACCCGAGACCCCAAAGAAGTCAGCCCACGACAACTGGGGCAACTCAGCGGCTACCCAGGCTTTCCATGCCACTCGTCCAGCATCTGCCGAAGCATCAAGCGTGGCTGGCGGAGGTACCGCCGCAACTCAAGCCTTCCACAGCAACCGAGCTTCCACCATCGAACACACCGCGCAGTCTTCCCCCGGCAAGTCAATTGAGCAGCGTTCACTCGCTGCTGCTAAGGGCGCTATGGCTTTGTCTAAGAGTGAATCTGCGCGCCCCAGCTCTGGGCACAAAGACAACTATGCCTTAGAGACCAGCGCCGCTTCGAGTGCTCTCAACGGCGCTACGCTCGCCCATCAAAACTCTCTTATGGTCCACAAACCCACCATTAAGGAGGTCGGCGCCGTTCCCATCACCAACATGACCCGAAATATGTTTACCTCTCACCCGCCCGTCAAGCCCGAGACCGATGAGGAGCGAATCCACCAGACTGCCGTCGAGATGGCCAAGAAGTTGTACCAGCACCAGCAGAAGAAGCTTGAACAGCAGAAGGACGCAGAAAAGGGCCAAGAGAGCACCCCATTCGCAGGGACTTACCTCAATCTCCAAGACGCCGCCTACAAGCAGGCCCAGGAGCGCCTCGCCAAGCTGCACAAAGAGCACCAGCAAAATCGCGATGTGCAGGAGTACTATGGCAACCCTTCCTCGCCCCGTCGCAAATTTTCCATGGCCAACAGGCTGCGCCGTCGTGCTGATAGCGATCCTGATCCTGATGATAAGCTCCAGTCCGAAAAGATTCGCCAGCAAATGTCCATGTTCTCCGACAAGTTGTCTAAGGTCGACACTGAGAAGCGGGCCAAAGACCGCGAAGCACTCCTCGCTGCCGCCCAGCGTAATGTGAAGGCTCGTCTACAAGGCATGGATGAGAAAGTCCACAACGAGACCGGCAAGCGCAGCTCGCTCAAACTCAGTGACTGGGAAATGAAGGCTCAGCAGGCTGCCCAGGCCCGGTCCGATACGCGTACCGAAAACAAGGGCAAGATTGATATCGGCGGGGGCAAATTCATGACGCAGGAAGAGATCAATGCCATCGCCGCCAAAAGACTGCAGCCTGTGCTAGATAACATCAACGAAAAGGCAGAGATTGAGCGTGCACGCATAGCCACATTGAAGGCGGAAGAAGACGCTAGACGCGAGGAGCTGGAGAGAATGAAAGCCGAAGAACGCGCTGAGAAGGAAGAGGCCAAGAAAGCCAAAGGTACGCAGATCCCCTTCATGATACAAACGGCGCATGACTAATGTGTTTTATAGAGCAAGAAAAGGCCGAGGAAAAAGCCAAGCGCGCCGAGGAAAAGCAGGAGGCCAAGGCCAAGAAGGACGAAGAAAAGGCCAAGAAGGCGCATGAGAAGGAAGAGCTCAAGGTTCGCAAGGAACAGGAAAAGACAGAAAAGGCTGAGCAGCAGCGCCTAGCCAAGGAAGCCAAGGAAGAGAAGCGCAAATCGAAGCTCGGCGGCACTGCTGCCACCGCTTCCACGACAGCCGAAGGAACGGAAAGCGCGCCTGAGACGCACCCATCCCACGAAGCTCACCCCACCGCGGCCGAAGAAGACGATGATAGCGACGACCTTTTGGATACTGACGACGAGCACGACCAGCATAGAAGCGATGCTGTCGAATCTACGCCCAGCCACGGAGCCGAGACCACCGACACCGCTGCCCCGCGCAAGTCGGTCGAGGGATCCGCGTCATCACAAAAGTCCAAGTCGGGCGTCAAAAGCTGGCTTAAAAAGCGGTTTTCCGTCTCCCACAGCAAGCATGACGAAGCCGCCGCTCCCGTCATCGCCGCCTCCACCGCCAAAAACGATTCAAGCGAGAAACGTCGCAGCTTCTTCGGCGGCTCCTCCAAGGCCAAGGCCACGGCCCAGGATCCCGTCACCAGCTTTGAGAACCGCTCGTCCAGCATGCGTGACGTGGCCCTCGCCGGCAAGGACGAGGCTGCATCTTCCACCGCAAAGAATTTCGAGGATGTTGACAAGGCCCCCGCTCTCGAGATCAAGGAACCCGAAGCCAACATGGCCACTTCCTCTGCCGCCGCCGTCGTACACGAACCCGTTATCGTCACGCAACATGAGCCCTCGACCACCAAAGACAGAGCCGACTCGCGCGGCGTCAGCCCCATCAGCTCACCCGTCGAAGAATACGTTTCGCTGGTCGACGAGCACCCCCTTGCCGACACACTCGAGCTACCGAAGCCCATCGAGGATGACCGCCGTCGGAGCAGCAGCAGCCTAGCCCGCGATTCCCGCTTCAAAGAGGAGATGTAGGATAGTGTACATTTCGTGAAACATGGCGTGTGTCCCGACGCCTGCCGTACATTAGGAAAGAGGAGATTATTTGTATTGGAAATCGTTACTGTACATGCGTTTTTTTTTTGTCTGCTCTCCTGGATCGTTTCGAGATAGGAAGCAAGTATCAGTTGGGAGCATCTTTTTTTCTCAAACACTATTTACTTCGTATAACTTTTAGCACACTGAACAACACTCCCTCTTCGTTCGGCCTCAGCCTAGGACTGTGACCGTCAAGCTACCCACGAAGCAACCGTAGAAAGATAGGTTTGTAAAGGAAGCCTGCGCATGCAGAGCGTCACCGCGCGATTTTCTAGACACCCGCCTACGACCTCCCACTTTCCTCGAGCCGACCGCTCGCCGTTCGCATCTTTCTAGTCGTCCTCCTCGCTGGTAGGGAGAACCGCCGATCTACCGTTTATTCTTGGCGTCTCTGCCTTGGCATCAGTCTAGTCGTGCTCCCAACCGGCGTCTACTTGGTGTAACGGAAAGGCTTTAATTTGTACGGGTTGCGTATTGATTCCTCGACGAACTTTGTCGCACAACGGCAGCTTTTCTGGCACACATCTTACGCCATCTAGCCGGTAATCATGCGGCCCCTGGGATAGGAAGATGAGACTACCGTTATGCTTCAATTGACCCGCGCGAATTGGAAATTCCATGAGAACCGGCCTTACCCCCACGGTTCTCAGAACTTATAGACTCACATAGTTTAAGATAAATTTATTTATAATAACTAGGATAACTAGGATAACTAGGATAATAACGATAGTAAGGATAGTAAGAATCGTTGTACCCATTAATTGACAAGTCTATTGGCACCTCTTACCATCGCTCACACTTTGGACGACTCAATTAGCTCCTCTATTCATTTGCCCAACTTACATGCTCGTCTCAGACAGCCGCATCACAGGTCTTGCCGCTTTGCTCAGGCCAATGGCACTTGGCAGGAGTGTCCTTCCTGAGGGTCACGATCAGTTGTAGCTGGACTTCCGACTCCGGCCAATAACGAAGTCGATATAGCCGTCGTCCGCTTCTTAAGTCTCACATCCCTATAAATATACAATCATAGCATTATGAAAGCTCTTTTTGAATCGAGATCCTTAGTTGATATAAAACTCGACTTTCTGGGCTGTTGTGACGATCATCAAGATGTCACCCTCTATTCTTGTGCCATGTCCCCACCGATTCCAAGCCCCGGCCGCCGCCACCAAACGTCGCTGCCTCACACCAACTCCCATTTCCAAGACAAGTTCATCGCAAGCCCATTTGTTGTCCTGCCCGATAATAATGGCGGTTAAAAAGGAACATGTCCTTGAAAAAGTATTCAACTTTCGAGATGTCGGCCAAACAGTCAACTCCTTTCTCGGTAAAAGGTTGGTACCGAGTCTTCCATCTTCTCAAGATGTCGTCGCTGACCAGATTGCGTCTCCAGATTGATTCGAGAAGGGCTCATATATAGATCTGCCAGACCTGGTGAGCACACTTGCTTCGAATAAAATAATCTCTAATTCCACTGGGTGCGCTGACACGACCCCAATGCTGCAGACAATGCCTCCCCCGAGGACATGGTCTACTTGGCCGACAGCCTCGGCATCCGTACCGTCATAGACCTGCGCACAAAGTGAGTCCCTTCATCGGCTCGGAAGCCTTTACACTTCGATACTATGTCATGCTAATTAGAAGCGACTCGTTCTCGCAGCACCGAACTCGCCCGCCAGGCGGCCAAGCGCACCGCCATGCGCCTTGTCGATCCCTCCGTTCCGGCCACCGCCCGCATCCCGGGCATCCAGTACCACGAGATCAAGGTGACAGGCCGGCGTTTTGAGCGGCACGTCGCCAGCCTCCTCACCTGGTGGCAATTCTTGTACGCGCTCCCCAGTTTTTTCCCTCCCAGTTCACTGCGGCCCCCTTCCCTGCGGCAGAGCGAGACAACGAGTCTTACCGATAATGGCCATTTAGTCAGTTCCTCTTCCTCTACGCCTGCGGCTATAGAGACCAGGCTGTCCGCGTCGTCGCCGAGCATGTCCTTGTGCCCCGCGGGCTCCTCGGCATTGGCCGCGACAAGCTGGACCACTCCGGCGTCGAGATTGCCGCCGCGCTGCGGCTCTACACGCAGCCTCGGACGACGCCCGTCTTGGTGCACTGCACCCAAGGCAAGGACCGCACAGGTGCGTAACGCAACTTACCCCAACGAAGAGGGCAAGGCTGATTGGCAGTTTGTGTGGGCAGGCTTGATTTGCTGCCTCGTGCTGATGGTGCTCGGCGTGCCCATGGCGGCCATCGAGCACGACTACCGGCTTACAGACGCCGGCCTAGCCAGGGACCGCGAGCAGCTGCTCAAGGAGGTGCGCGCGGTCGGGTTGACGGAGGCCTGGGCGTACACGGATAAGGGCATGATGACGGGAATAAAGAGTCATCTGGACGAGAGGTATGGCGGGCTGGAGGCCTACTTGAACGGCATCGGGTTTGACAAGTCAGAGCGTGAGCTCATGCGTGAGACTTTACTTGTATGATGTATGTACCCAGTTGGATAAATTAGACCATATTGTAATCACGCGCAGTGCATTATGTGGATTGCTCTCTTTATTGTCTATATTCAAGTCTTGATATCGTATCTATTGTTTCGTAAAGCGTCCTTGCAGCCAGCATCGGTACATCTTCTTCTGCTCCGCGCGGTTGACCAGCAGCCGACGGTCGACGCCGAGTAGGTCGATCGAAAACGCGGGGGTTGCGCCCTCCCCTGCTTCGCCGTCCTCCTCCGTCCGCTTACCCGACCAAATGTCAGCCAGCTGGTCGCGGTCGAAGAAGTAGACCCGCGTGCCGTCGCCGCGGATGTAAAAGTTCTCCTCCAGGTAGCGGCCCTTGCGGAAGCGCACCTGCGCGAGGTCGCCGCGGCCGTAGTCGCGGAAGAGCACGGTGCCGCCGGGGCGCAGCAGCCGGTGCACGTTGCGCACCGCACGCGACCACTCGCGAGGCGACAGCGCCGAGAAGATGAAGATGAGGATTGCCACGTCTACGGATCCTTCCTCAAGATCGGGCGGCAGCTCCGCGCCGGCCACGTCCCAGACGTCAGCCTGGATCTGCGCCGACTCGTACTCTTCATGCTTGCGCATGACTTCTACGGCCGTCTTGGAGAAATCGCACGCGTGCATCTTGAGGTGGGGATTTTTGTTGTTGGCGAGGATAGGAAAGGCCGTGTTGCCGGCACCGGCACCAATTTCGAGAATAAGTTTCGGCCCGGCGTCCTCAGCGGTTACGGTGGCCAGAATTGGGAATTCCTGCTGTAGCCATTTTCGGTTTTTGAAAAAGTTTGCAGTGTTATTCTTGTAGAAGAGATTCCACCACTTTTCAGGGTTACCGTTAAATCTGCCTGATATAGTGTTAGCAGATGCTACCAGAAGTGTTGCTTTAAAACTGAAAATGTAGGTGTCAAGGTTGCTCAGATGGGAGCGAAAGACTATAATTAACCTGATTTCATCAGAGTTTTCAGATGAAGTGTTGCTTCGATATCATCACCGCAAGGGGCATGGGAAATGGTTCAAAAAGAAATAAAAAAAAACTCACTTTTATCAAAGTCAGAAACAGGGGCCTGGCGCTGCTTTTCAAGCTGCTGCTTTGTATACTCCTTGTACGCATCGTCGGTTTCCACATGGTCCCAGGCGTTGAACTCGTAGACGTTGTCCTGCTCCGTCAGATAGCGGCTGCCAAACTGGAACGGGTCGGTCCTCTTCAAGTTGTTCGCCGGGTCATGCGATCGGTGCGGAGGGAGGACTTCAGCGCTGGCCGCGAGGCTCAGCTTTTCCAGGTCCGTCACTGGCGGCACGGCCTCGAGGGGTGGTGAGTCGCACGACTGAGTCGCTGCCATACTGAGTATAGCCCAGACGGAGAGAAACACAGCTGTATTTTGCGGATATGCCCTTGGCCTCGTAGGGCCCCTGTAGGCGGTCTCCTGACACACGAAAGAGGGGAGAAAGTCGACGTTGAAAAATTTCTGAACCCACGCAAGGAAAATGGCTAATAATGGGCTGGGGTCTGCTGCTGACATAATGTATCGGTATGAGTCGAGCCGCCAGTCTGCCCCAAGGTAGTTGATGAAGGACCAATAGCAATAGGATATGAATTTGAACGAAGATCTGAAATCTAAAGCGTATATAATGGTTATTTGTCTCTCTCTCTTTTCTTTCTACTGTTTTTAGAACCTAGTCTGTATGATGCTCAAATATGGCGAAGTTGGTCTATGTAGCCGGGGCGGAAATTCACCAGCTCCGCCTAGTCAGCCAAGTACCCAGGTACCAAGCTGTCGCGACAGCTTGTCGTCCGGACCTGCGCCACGGCCATTGACAACCGGCTCAGAATCGACGAATCACTGTCGGCACAACCACAGCGACGTGTACATCCAGATCGTTGCGACAGAAAATTTTTTCGAAATGGCGCCATCCCTGCTCCGCCCGCAGGTCCGTCTGTCCAATGCGGAGGCGCTCAAGTTGGCGCAGCTGGCGCCCGAGGTGCTCAAGAGCAACCCCAAAGTGTTTTCAGCGTCGCCTTTAACAACCATGTTCTCAGCATCGGAGACGGGCGACGTGTGGACCATCTACGAAAACCTGCTGCTGGCTTGCCTACGGACCGGCGACGACAAGGCAGCCTCGGACTGCCTGGAGCGGATTGTGATCAGGTTCGGGCCTACGGACGAGCGCGTGATGGCGCTTGAGGGGCTCACCAAGGAGGCAAAGGCGACGAATAACAACGACCTTGAGAAGATCTTGAGGGAATACAACGCCGTTCTGAAAGAGAATGATGCCAATGTTGTAGGTTACAGTTCGGTGAGGCTTGGCTGTGACGATGGATTGACTAACTAGCAACAGCCCATTGCCAAGCGCAAGGTCGCCCTGCTTCGATCAATGGGCAAGATCGTGGAATCGATCGCCGCTTTAAATACACTTCTCGAGTTCAATACTACGGACGGCGAGTCTTGGGCTGAGTTGGCCGATCTATACCTAGAGGAGGGCCTTTACGCCCAGGCGATTTATGCCTTGGAGGAAGTTTTGGTTCTCCAACCGAACTCATGGACGGTAAGCTCCAATTCTTAGGCGAGGTGTGGCCACCACTGACATGGAAATAGGCTCAAGCCCGCCTCGGAGAAGTGTCCCTGATGGCTGCGGCTGTGTCGGCCGACGGATCTGGACAGCAATACGTTATCGAAGCATTAAAACGATTCTCCCGTAGTGTTGAGTTGTGCGACGATTTCCTGCGTGGATACTACGGGCTGAAGCTGGTATGTTTGGCCCCATAAGACTGCTGTCCATTGCTTCGTCTTCTAACTGTGCATGTAGTCATCCGATAAACTGCTCGAAAGCTCCAGCAAAGGGAAGAAGCAACAAGACGAGGGTTTTTCCGCCCCCGATACCAAGACGATACAAAAACTAAACGAGCTCGCTACAACGAAGCTCGCAGAGATTGTGCGCCGGAATGGGGCTCAAGAAAAGCTGTGGCAAGGCTACGATGCTGCGGAGGTTGCTGCGGCGCGAGAGCTCCTTTCCCAGTCGTCAGCCCAAGTGGTGAGGTAGAGCGTGTCAGGGGCGAGAACACGGTGTCCATAGATAGCATAGTAGTCAAAGGACGCTGAAAAACTTCAAAGTGTGCGGTGGTGATCAGTGTTGAATAACAGAGTGGCGGCGTGTGACCGTTTCAAGATTGATGCCAAATGACGATTGGGCTGCAAACAATACTGATGCCATGGCAGGAAAAATGTCTCACTGTAGTCAGGAACGGCATGAGTCATAGAGGGGTGTTGTACGGCATTGCTATTCTGGATCGTACGAGCGTTTTGCGTATGACACCGGGTGAGGGGAGTGATGATGTTGTGTGTAACTATCAATAGGCTTACTTGGGGGCTTTTTTCTTCAGCATGGCAGTGCAAATAATGGAGCTTGTGTCTAGCTTGTGGGCGAATCGGTACGCGGCGACAGCGGCTGTCAAATCACGCTGAGTGACTGGAAGAAGCTGTGGTGTGTCCTGGCACGGGCAGGTCCGGATGGTGACGGGCAGGCTGACGGACATGAATGAGGATGGCTGCCAGATGCCCCACGTCGAGCGGTTAGGCGCCCGATGAGCCCGGGTATGGTGCGGGGAGTGGGTACTTGGGGAGTAACATGGGCGCCGAATTATTCAAAAGTATTGAGTTGGCGAGACGATGTATGTAGTCCATGATACAGATTGCTTGGTAGAGATGACTTGTCGAGAAGCAGGAAATTATTAGTTGAGTGTGGACCGCACCAAGGGGAGACAAGGGCTCACAAGGGCTCTTTTTGGCGGGCAGGGCATGAAGGGGGGGGTGTGGAGCGCAGCATTGCGAGGGCGTCTGAGCGGCTTCAGGCGCTGGGTTGATACCTGGCATTGCGGCCCAACCAAGGCGGCGCAACTCGCGAACCAGGCCCATGACCAGGACTTTGTCACAAGGCAAAGCTGGCATAGCTGACGTTGATTTGCATTGAGAGAAAATTTTGCTCGCTCCCGGTGCGTGAGGAGATTGCGGTCCAGAGCCATTTCTAGAACCGTCTACGAGGATTGGCTGCGCTGCGTGCTGGTAAGTACCTACTCAGGCTGCTTGACTAGCAAGTTGTTAAAAAGGCGTATTACCCCTCTGCGCATAGTACATCCATCTTATATATTCTAAAATACTCTAATATAAAGCCGGTGCAACGCGAGCATCTCCAGGCGGCGGATTGCCTTTTCATATTTTTGTGCAGCTTTGCTGCGTATCAATTCCTGCAGAGCACACCGCACCACTCTCGCTCGGCATAGGGTCTTCTTATATCTGCTTTACACGAGTTGCGGCCCCGGACTACCTAGTTCAGGCGCGCCGCAACACACCACTCGCTATTGAGCTATCGAATCTAATACATATATATGCGCAAGAAAGAAAAATAGGGCAAGGGCATCGTTGCTACTACTGCACTTCATCGCCGACTGCATATCGATTGCGCAGTAGAATCTATCCACAGCGTTCTGTCACTGGCGCAAAGATTGGGCCTCACCACCAAGTGCCGCGCCACCGACCTTGTCATTGGGTACCATTGCTCATTTGGGCTGCTGCACAGAAAACAACCGGACGGCCTTGATTCGTCGCCCAGGGTTTTCTTTCCTCTTGCCTGCGTGTCCTGCAAAGCACCGAAGTGGCGGATAGATATACACACATCGGATCAACAACACGTTGCGACTCGTCGTACCCAAGTGCCTGGACCCCGAACCAGCCCACAAGCTTGGGGCTGTCTCAAGTCTACGAACGTTCTGGGCCTCGCAGTCACCACCCTGCACGGGATTTTTGAAGGCCAAGTGGAAGTTCCGGCGAGAAGCATTATTACTTCGCACACCATCCATTGCCGACTGCATTTTTGATTGGGCGCATTGAAATCCAATCCCAGCACCCGGTACCTGGTTATCCTAGTGCTTGCCGCTGGTGCCAAAGTACCTACCTCGACCGGCATTCGGCTTAGCTGGGTGCCCGTTTTTAGGTCCCGCCCTCCTTCAGCTTCAGCCCAGCCCACTGACCGACGGGTACTTGCTACACTAACTTCAATTGTCTGCATTGTTTGCACCACCGCCGCCGTTCAACCAGAGGACAAGACAACGAGTTCAACAAAGCAACCAACCAGGAAACTAGCTGTTACTTGTCTCGTTCCAGGCAACAACCCATACCTACATACCTCTGTTCACCTGCGCTTCTTGGGTAGGTACCTACAAACTTCCTGCGGACTCACCGCCTCTCTCCCTCCATCGCCCTACCTCTTCTTCCCTCCCCTCCCGCAGCCACCAAAGCTACTCTAGCGCCCGCCGCCGCAACCTTCCTCATTCCTTTGAAGAACCTCCAACCTGATCCTCTCATCACAGTGTGACAAGTCCCGTCTGTCTTTAATCAGACCAACTGCTCCATCAATACCCCGTCCAGCTCGTGACTTGTCCGTCCAGTCATCGGCCCGCAACAACCGCGACGACTCCAACCACACCACACCCTCGCTCTATCTCGCTCTGCCTCGCCTTGCCTCGTCTCCTCCTTGCTTCTGTCGCTTTGTTGTTGAACTTGCACGAGCACCGACCACGGCAAGACGCAGACACCCGATTAATCCTGTGACGACCAGCAACACACTGCGCAGCACAGCACACACCCACACGCATCACCATCACCACATCACCCACCCACCAAACAACAAGAGCGCCACCACCGGGTGAGTACACGCCTCCCTCACTCCCTCCCTTGACCCTAGGCTCGGACTATCCTCTCCTTGCTTTACTGTGCCTTTGCATTTCGCGGCTGACATGAAACCACCCAAGAACCTTCCCTAGTTAGCAGGAGTTTCTAAATCCGTTAGCGCCAACCTACTCCCAAGCAAGCAAGCCTACCTTCCCTACCAGACAGCCTCCTGGTGTGCCTCATTACCCGTCCGTCGCCAGTCGCTCGGATACCACTAGCTACCTACCGACAAGCATAGCCCCAGCTTCAGTTGCCTAGGCGCCCGCAGCAAAGACCTCACCGTCTCACCAGCATACCCCTCGCTCCCTCATCCGCCACCTGACTGGCGGCCTTTTTATTATTCGCCCACCCTGTGCTACACCGCGGCCTACATTTGCAGCCGTAGCACCATTTATAACCACAAATATCTTTGCGCCGCCATTCTTTTCTTTTCTTTGCAATACGCAGGCCTTGCCATTTTCCTCCCGTCGCGATCCCGTCCTCCTCATTATCGCGGGGGGGGGGGGGGGGGGGGGGGGGGGGGGGGGGGGGGGGGGGGGGGGGGGGGGGGGGGGGGGGGGGGGGGGGGGGGGGGGGGGGGGGGGGGGGGGGGGGGGGGGG